>CM051016.1:2861057-2936057 GCA_027704905.1 Muraenolepis orangiensis
TGAGGTATAAAGGACATTACTCACAGTGGGGCCCACCTTCCCCTTAGCAGCCCCCACGTAGAGGGAGGCCCGCTGGGTGACGGAGGAGGTGGAGGTCCGCAGGGCGGGGGCCAGGCGGCTACCGAGAGACTTGAGAACTCCAGACATCGTGGATAAGAAGAGGTGAAGCTGGAGGAGCGGTTCTTCTCCGATCAGAAGAGGTGAAGCTGGAGGAGCGGTTCTTCTCCGTGTAGTCTCAGTCTGTAGAGGTCGTTTCTTCCTCTTCCGTCCTCTCAGCCAACCGGCTAACCCGCCGATGGTCAATCAAACGGCCTACCGCCACCTAGTGTACTGGAGTGTGTTATGTAAAATAACAACTACTGAGCATACACCCAGTTTAAACCATGATCTTTCGAATTGAAGAACACAACTCAATTAAACACATTCCTTAACACCTGTACATGTATCGTTTTATTTAGAATCGTGGTTGGTACAATACCCATCTGGTTCATCCAATGACAAAATAACAAAACAAGTGGTCTGATTCTATCCCAACACATTTCTTTAATGTGTAAATCATGTATTGCAATCTATGTTTTATATAAAGAAATACCTTGAATATTGGAAAATTCAGTACAGCATGTTGTATCATGGCAAATGCCTTGGACCTTGAAAGATTTGAATAACAAATAGAAGGCAATAGAAAAGTACAATGAACAAAACACCATTTGACTTGACGAAGCAATAATTCTTACAAGTATAAGCACATACATGTTTTTGAATTACTGTTACCGTTGGTGGATTAATGTAAACATTGAAATGATTCTCAGGCAGATTGACCAAATACTAGCAACTAACTAGCACATACTAGCATTAATCAAACCACCAGTATTAGAGGCACAACGTGAGGGACTACTGGGATCGCTTGAATTAGAAAAAAAGAGGAATTTAAGATCTGGTTCTTCTTAATGTTCTATTCTCCATTTTGATGGTATTCATTCATATCTTCCCTTTGAAGACTAATCGTTCTTCATGGTTAGCACTGGGTCCACAAGTTTATTATGAACGTGCATTATACCTGCAAGAATCAGGGAGAAATGTACAAGGTCATTATAATTATGTGATCAGATACCAGTGCATGATACCTTACACACCATGAATGACCCTGTAGTACAACTATTAAGACTAACAATTATAAATACATACCATTTGTAATTATAAATTACAAATAACGAGACATTCTGCTAGTCAGGGCATCATTTGGTTAACCGTAAAATGAACTTGAGTTACATTACACTACTGCAGTTTTGCGTCTCTCAGAACACAATTGAGTGTTTCATAAATTAGCTTTACTTGTTACCATGGTAACCTGGAGGAGTCAGGGCACAGGGCCTGCCTATTTGTGACACTTGCAAAACAAATATTTGAAGTGTATATTTGTATTAGGCTCCTCAAATATACAAAGCAACATTGTTGGTTCCGGCTTGCATTCCCACACACCTTCCCTTCAGGGGACCTTTGTCATCGCTCAGGCTCACCTTTGTGAGGGTGATGTCATGTTCATCGCTCAGGCTCACCTTTGTGAGGGTGATGTCATGTTCATCGCTCAGGCTCACCTTTGTGAGGGTGATGTCATGTTCATCGCTCAGGCTCACCTTTGTGAGGGTGATGTCATGTTCATCGCTCAGGCTCACCTTTGTGAGGGTGATGTCATGTTCATCGCTCAGGCTCACCTTTGTGAGGGTGATGTCATGTTCATCGCTCAGGCTCACCTTTGTGAGGGTGATGTCATGTTCATCGCTCAGGCTCACCTTTGTGAGGGTGATGTCATGTTCATCGTTCAGGCTCACCTTTGTGAGGGTGATGTCATGTTCATCGCTCAGGCTCACCTTTGTGAGGGTGATGTCATGTTCATCGCTCAGGCTCACCTTTGAAGTACTTGACCGTTTTGACTCTCAGCTCCAGGGTGGCGTCCTCATCACAGACGAAGATGGTGCTTGGGTGCTGCTGGAAGGCCGAGACGGTCCACATGTGGTTGACCCCGTCCTCAATGGCCTTGTACAGCGCGAAGGCCTTGTGAGCCCCCGTGATCAGAATCAACACCTAACACCAGGGAAGTTCATATCGACTCCTTTAGTGACAAGTTGCAGTTTAACTAATCACCAAATCCAAAAGGGGCCCTCCAAAATTCAAGAGCCATATTCTGGAGGCCATTTTGGTGTTTGGATTTACATTTACAGACGGTGGATAAATTAGTTGTTAAGACGTTCTCCTGACCTCTCGGGCATCCATGACCGTCCCCACGCCGACGGTTAGCGCCATGGTGGGCACCTTGGAGAGGTCATTGCCGAAGAAGCGGGCGTTGGCCACGATGGTGTCCTTGGCTAGAGTCTTGACCCGGGTCCTGGAGACCAGGCTGGAGCCAGGCTCGTTGAACGCTATGTGGCCGTCAGGGCCGATTCCTTCACAAAAGATCATTCATTCAAATAACTATCTATAAAATACATTGAAAGAGGGAACGATGAGAGGGTTACTTGGGTATAATTGTATGTTTTACATCATAACACAGCAGACATTATCTAATAGAGTTTCCTAGAATAATGCAATCCTAACCCTTATCTTGATTAACTAGTGAATCTAGTAAATCTGCTGTGACTACATCTAGGATAGCATGCAGACATGGCTTAAGTGTTTCTGAAAAAAGCCAGGAAAAGTTCAACACACAAAAAAAATCTCAGCCAAGTAACACTTATCTCTACCTAGACCTAGTCATCTCTAACCTAATATCTACACAACCATCTCCAACCTAAAACCCAACATAACCATTTCTAACCCAATACCCAACATAACCATCTCTAACCCAATACCCAATATAACCATCTCTAACCCAATACCCAACATAACCATCTCTAACCTAATACCCAACATAACCATCTCTAACCCAATACCCAACATAACCATCTCTAACCCAATACCCAACATAACCATCTCTAACCCAATACCCAACATAACCATCTCTAACCCAACATAACCATCTCTAACCCAATACCCAACATAACCATCTCTAACCCAATACCCAACATAACCATCTCTAACCCAATACCCAACATAACCATCTCTAACCCAATACCCAACATAACCATCTCTAACCTAATACCCAACATAACCATCTCTAACCCAATACCCAACATAACCATCTCTAACCCAATATAACCATCTCTAACCCAATACCCAACATAACCATCTCTAACCCAATACCCAACATAACCATCTCTAACCTCAATACCCAACATAACCATCTCTAACCTAATACCCAACATAACCATCTCTAACCTAATATAACCATCTCAACCCAACATAACCATCTCTAACCTAATACCCAACATAACCATCTCTAACCTAATACCCAACATAACCATCTCTAACCTAATACCCAACATAACCATCTCTAACCCAATACCCAACATAACCATCTCTAACCCAATATAACCATCTCTAACCTAATACCCAACATAACCATCTCTAACCTAATACCCAACATAACCATCTCTAACCCAACATAACCATCTCTAACCTAATACCCAACATAACCATCTCTAACCCAATATAACCATCTCTAACCTAATACCCAACATAACCATCTCTAACCCAATATAACCATCTCTAACCCAATACCCAACATAACCATCTCTAACCCAATATAACCATCTCTAACCTAATACCCAACATAACCATCTCTAACCCAATACCCAACATAACCATCTCTAACCCAATACCCAACATAACCATCTCTAACCCAATATAACCATCTCTAACCTAATACCCAACATAACCATCTCTAACCTAATACCCAACATAACCATCTCTAACCTAATATAACCATCTCTAACCCAACATAACCATCTCTAACCTAATACCCAACATAACCATCTCTAACCTAATACCCAACATAACCATCTCTAACCCAATACCCAACATAACCATCTCTAACCTGATACCTAACCAAAACGTGACTATCTCAGTCCTGTCTGTCCGTCCAGTCTACCAGAGGACTACCAACCTATGTCTATCTGTCCGTCCAGTCTACCAGAAGACTACCAACCTATGTCCATCTGTCCTTCCAGTCTACCAGAGGACTACCAACCTATGTCCATCTGTCCGTCCAGTCTACCAGAGGACTACCAACCTATGTCTATCTGTCCGTCCAGTCTACCAGAAGACTACCAACCTATGTCCATCTGTCCGTCCAGTCTACCAGAGGACTACCAACCTATGTCTATCTGTCCGTCCAGTCTACCAGAGGACTACCGACCTATGTCCATCTGTCCATCCAGTCTACCAGAAGACTACCAACCTATGTCCATCTGTCCGTCCAGTCTACCAGAGGACTACCAACCTATGTCTATCTGTCCGTCCAGTCTACCGACCTATGTCTGTCTGTCCGTCCAGTCTACCAGAGGACTACCAACCTATGTCTATCTGTCCGTCCAGTCTACCAGAGGACTACCAACCTATGTCTGTCCAGTCTACCAGAGGACTACCAACCTATGTCTGTCCAGTCTACCAGAGGACTACCAACCTCCTACGAATAAATCTATTCCCCCAGCGTCCGCAATGTTTTTCTCAAAGATGGCACATTCTTCTTCAAGGTCTTGTGCGTTTCCATCCAATATGTGAGCATTTGCTGGGTCAATGTCCACATGCTTGAAGAAGTTATTCCACATGTAGGAGTGGTAGCTCTCAGGATGGGCACGGGGCAGGCCTACAGAGAAGGGATGAAGGTTAACCATCTACACACCACATGGTAGGACACATGCATGGATTGTACTGCAGTACAGTTAGATTCACAATGAAAACATGAAGGAAACAACATTACTCTTTATTGTAGGCCCATGCAATGTATTGATGGTGTACGTGTATGACACGTTGCTCACTCACCCACGTATTCATCCATGTTGAAGGTTTTCACATATTTGAAAGAAAGATCCCCACTCTTGTGATATGCAATTAGCTTTTCATAACAGCCACGAGGAGTACTTCCTAAAACCAAACAATGTGGATCGTAAATTGTCCAACAGCCATTAAATTGAACCGTGTATTGAGTTGGGTCATGAAGTTGGACCCAACACGTCCTGTAGCCTCAGGTGTGGGCGGTCTAACGGAGATGAAGAGCAGAGCTCAGATCACCAAGAACAACAAGTGGATCGACCGCTTAGTTTGATCAACGGCTCTGACCCGACCCTGTCACACCTGGTCACACCTGGTCACACTACACACCGGGTCACACGGGTCACACCTGGTCCCACTACACACATGGTCCACACGACACACATGGTCACAATAATGCCGGCTTTTATATAGCGCTTTTATCCAAATTACAAGTCATGCCTCACAACACCAACGGCGGAGTCAGCCATGCAAGGAGACAGCCAAGGACACAGACAGTTTTTGCTAGGAGGAGCCGGGGGATCGAACACCGACACCGACAGTTTTTGCTAGGAGGAGCAGGGGGATCGAACCAGAGACCTTTCGGTTGTGAGGCGACCTCCTGAGCTATACTGCCGCCCACACTACACACCTGGTCACACTACACACATGGTCACACATGGTCACACCACACACCGGGTCACACTACACACCTGGACCTGTGTGTAGGTCCCACTACACACCTGGTCCACACAGGTCACACTACACACCTAGTCACACTACACACCTGGTCACACTACACACCTGGACCTGTGTGTAGGTCCCACTACACACCTGGTCCACACAGGTCACACTACACACCTGGTCACACTACACACCTGGTCACACTACACACCTGGACCTGTGTGTAGGTCCCACTACACACCTGGTCCACACAGGTCACACTACACACCTGGTCACACATGGTCACACTACACACCTGGTCACACATGGTCACACCTGGTCACACCTGGTCACACTACACACCGGGTCACACTACACACCTGGACCTGTGTGTAGGTCCCACTACACACCTGGTCCACACGGGTCACACCGGGTCACACCGGGTCACACTACACACCTGGACCTGTGAGTAGGTCCCACTACACACCTGGTCCACAGGTCACACTACACACCTGGTCACACTACACACCTGGTCACACTACACACCTGTAGACACCTGGTCCCACTACACACCTGGACCAGGTGTGTAGGTACTACACACCTGGTCCACACGGGTCACAATACACACCTGGTCACACTACACACATGGTCACGCTACACACATGGTCACACTACACACCTGGTCCACACCGGGTCCAGGTAGGAGCGGTGGTTCAGATGGACAGGCTACTCACCGGTGGGCAGGCCCAGGGTGAAGTACCGGTCGGCTGTTGGTCTGAACCGGATGATTCGGTTTCGGATGTATTTGGCGGCCCATTCACTGGCCAGTTCGTAGTCATCAAGAATGACCAGTCTCATCGTGGTGGAGGAACTGCAACAAACTACCTCCTAACAAGCTACCTAACTAACGAACTACCTCCTAACAAACTACCTCCTAACAAACTACCTCACTAACAAACTACCTCTTAACAAACTACCTCACTAACAAACTACCTCCTAACAAACTACCTCACTAACAAACTACCTCCTAACAAACTACCTCTTAACAAACTACCTTCTGCTGAACAGCCGAAGTCCGTTATGTAACAGGTAGTAAACACGCCTCGGTGGAGCCTTCCAGTCCTATATTGTATATTAGTACCCTTTTTGGACCGACTCCGTCTTTAGCAAACGTGACGTAGATCAGGTTCAGTCGATTTAATCACGTGATCGCTTCACATAAATCACGTGATCATTGAACGGTATTGTCACGTGGTTTATACCATATATAGATATATGATATATCTAAATATCATATATGTCTATAGATATAGATCTATATTTATATATAGATATATGATATAATATATTATATATCATCTTGGAGAAGTGGGTCATGGATTTAATATAGTGAGGTAGATGCAAATATATAGCAAATATGTCAGCATTAAAAACACCATTACATTAAAGTTGTCATTGTATCGTCTTGCTGGCCCACATAGAACACAGTGCACCTGCAGGGTGGATTCATGCAGGATACATCCCAGGGGGGTCCCAGTTGGTCCCAGGTGGTCCCATGGGGGTCCCAGGTGGTCCCATGGGGGTCCCAGGTGGTCCCAGGCAGATGCTTCTTGTCCCTTCTACTACTCAGGATCTCTTCAACCGCTTCCCGTCTCCATACTAGATCTGTTGTTAACCCTTGTTGACTTCAGAAGTGAAGCCATAACTCATAACAATACCTGATATACACCTTCATCAGAAGTGTTATGTTATGTGTTGTGTTATTTAATACAACTGGCTCGTACTCATTAGTACTCCATGTTGCCACTGTAAAGGAAAAGTTGCGATATGTCTCCCTACAGATATTAACTGAACAAGCCACCTGACCCCAGATATACTCGACAGTTGAAGATTAAAGCCATTGTTATATGCTCATATTTATTATATCAATCAAACACAATACCACATGTTGTCTTTGTTTTGGCTTGTTTGTTGTTGATATTTTCATACAAATACGTTCTTGTTAGATTCACTTCATGTACAACGATCCTAGGTAACTCTTGATCAGAACATATTTTTGCGAAACATATTCCCAAATAGTTTGTTATATGTAGTAAATAAATCAAAATGGTAATTAATGATTACCATTTTGGTTTCAAATGGCCATGTTATGGTCCTTTGTTCTACAGGCTCCAGGTGGCCTTGTGGGTGTTAGATGAAGACCTTCTCCATCTCCTGTGAACACATTCTGACTTGGTCACTGCTGTATCTCCCTGTCTTTGTGCTAATGTGGATAAAGCGCCTCATGCTGTGTTTTACTTGATACTGCCAAGGTGAAAGGAACTAACAAGGAGGATCACCATAGCAACAGCATTGCTTCCCCCACTGCCACTCCTTCTCCTCAAGAAATGCAGGCGGTCGCCTCACAACCGAAAGGTCGCTGGTTCGATCCCCCGGCTCCTCCTAGCAAAAACTGTCGAGGTGTCCTTGAGCAAGACACCCTGTCGTGCTGGCTGTCTCCTTGATGGCTGACTCCGCCGTCGGTGTATGAATGGGTGATGTGAGGCATGACTTGTAAAGCGCTTTGGATAAAACCACTATGTAAAAGCCGGCATTATTATTATTATTATTATTAAATGAACCTGTCAATCATAATGTGATTCAGTTTATTCTTCTGATCATAACCAGAAATGGGAACAACCAAAGCTCTGCACACCGAACTGGCTTTAATGGTAGATGACCATATGTGGTCTCATCTATCCCTCTCTTTCATGAGGACAGAAAGACAGACAGAAAGACAGACAGACAGACAGACAGACACACACACACACACACACACACATAAATATAGTACATACAGTACATAGACAGATGGAGAGATAGACTGATAGATATAGAGATGGAGATAGGATAGACAGATCGATCGATCATTCACGATTCAAGATTTGTATTTGCCATATGCAACAAGTACAGTGGAACGCTTACTCCCCATTCCCTCCTGCAGTATGAATTCTGAATTATGCTAAACTGTGTACTATACAACACTATAACAATACTGTACACAATAAAAATAACAATACAGTGACGGATGATATATACAAATGAGCGGTAATATACCTCATAATTCTTAGTCTGTTCACAGAGAACAGTATTGCTTTATTGACATACACCCGACACGATCTTTTTGGAATTGGATGACATCATTCTGGTAAATTAATGGGCGATCTTCAACTCCCCGCTGAAGCCCCGGACCCCGGAGGACCGGACCCCGGAGGACCGGACCCCATCGGCCGCAGAGAAAACGTAAACACAGGAGAGGAAGCCGCGGAGGGCTACGTGCTAGGCTAAGAGCTAACCCACATCGCCCGTCGCTACCCAGCGTTTTCCTCGCCAATGTACGATCTCTGACGAACACAATTGATGAACTGCGGCTGCGGATTACAACCATAATCGGATTAAGGATTGAAACGATGATTTTCACAGAATCATGGCTGAACAGCGGAATCGCCGACAGTGCTATTGAGCTAACGGGGCTCACTCTACACAGAGCAGACCGATGAGGGCTCCGGGGTGGAGGTCTGTGTGTCTATACTAACAAGGCTTGGTGCACAGACACTACTACCACCGAGAGCCACTGCTCTGCTAACGTACAATACCTAATGGTTAAATGTAGACCCTTTTACCAACCCAGGGAAATTACAGCCACCATCATAACTGCGGCTTACATACCTTCAGATGCTAACGCTAAGCTAGCTATGAAGGACCTGTACTCTGCTATTAAACAACAGCAGAACTCCCACCCAGAGGCAGCCTTTATTATTGCAGGCGATTTCAATCATGCCAATTTAAACCCCAAATTTGACCAGCATGTCTCCTGCTCCACAAGAGGAGAGAGAACATTAGACCATGTTTACACCAACAAGGCTGATGCTTACCAAGCCATCCCCCTCCCCACCTTGGACAGAGTGATCATGTCTCTTTGTTCAAGCTGCCTAAGAACACGCCACTCATCAAGTGTGTGAAGCCCACCGTTAGGACGGTCAAAGTGTGGCCTGAGGGAGCAGACTCTGAGTTGCAGAACCGGTTCCTACACACGGATTGGAGTCTGTTTGCCTCCCAGTCTACCCTAGACTCCCACACCGACATCGACTCCTACGCCTCCTCTGTTTTGGATTATATCAACTCCAGCATTGACACGGTCGCCATCCTCAACCAGATGACAACATTCCCCAACCAGAAGCCGTGGATGAACAGAGAGGTCCGCCTACTCCTAAAGGCACGTGACGCTGCTTTTAGGTTGGGCGATGCACTGGCCTACTGTTTAGCCAGGGCTACTCTGAAAAAGGGCAAAGCAGAAAGCAGGCCAAGCTCAACCACAAGTGAAGGGTTGAAGACCACTTCAACAACTCCGATCCCCGACGCATGTGGCAGGGCATCCAGGCCATCACGGATTATAAACCCTCCAACAACTCCCCCCCAACCACTGACTCATCCCTACCTGACAAACTCAATTATTGTTTTGCTCGCTACAACCGTAACAACCCCGAACTGCCCACCAGGGCTACTCTCCCCGTTGACCACCAACCCCTCACCCTATCCCCCACAGACGTGCGTGCGGCACTGAGCAGAACAAATGCGCATAAGGCAGCTGGTCCTGATGGCATCCCCGGTGGCGTGCTCAGGAACTGCGCTGAGCAGCTGACCGAGGTCCTCACTGACATTTTCAACTTGTCACTAGCTCAGGCAGTTGTCCCCGTGTGCTTTAAAACCACCTCCATTGTGCCAGCGCCAAAACACTCCTCTGCAGCGAGCCTCAACGACTTCCGCCCTGTTGCACTCACCCCCATCATCATGAAGTGCTTCGAGAGGCTGGTCCTGGCTCACCTCAAATCTGGCCTGTCACCCTCACTGGATAAACACCAATTTGCCTACCGTGAGAACTGGAGCACTGGTGGCGTGGTGCGCTGACAACAACCTGGCCCTCAACACCAAGAACACCAAGGAGCTCATCGTCGACTTCAGGAAGACCAGAGCTGGCGCACACGCCCCCATCCTCATCAACGGAGCGGAGGTCGAGTGCGTCTCCAGCTTCAAATTCCTGGGGGTCCACATCTCCGAGGACCTCTCCTGGTCCCTCAACACGGCCTCACTGGTAAAGAAGGCTCACCAGCGTCTCTTCTTCCTGAGGAGACTGAGGAAAGCCCACCTGTCACCTCAGATTCTGGGGAACCTTTACCGGTGTGCTATTGAAAGCATCCTCACCAACTGCATCACAGTGTGGTACGGAAACTGCACTGTTTCAGACCTGAAAGCGCTGCAAAGGGTGGTGAAAACCGCCCAACGCATCGTTGGACTACCCCTCACTGCAGTAAACACTACCCACCACAAACGGTGTCTGAGGAAGGCACAACACATAGTGGATGACCCTCTCACCCCAACCATGGACTGTTAGCCCTCCTCCCCTCCGGGAGGCGCTATAGAAACCTCTGTTCCAAGTCAAGCAGGCTTAGGAACAGCTTCCTCCCCTCAGCTGTCATCTCCATGAAGACAGCCCCCACCCCCCCCCCCTGCTGCTCCCCCCCCTGCTGCCCCACACCTCTGCTCAAGACCTATAATAATCACCACCAATGTCTTTGACTAACTGTAAAAAAATAAAAAAGTTAAAAAACTGTTTCACAACTACTACCGCTCTATAGTTTACATATTTATTACTAAGATACCTGGTTACTGTACCTGCCATATATATTTAAATCTGTTGATAGAACTGCTCCTACTCCTGTATATATATATATATATATATATACATTTATATATGCCATACATTTATATATGCTCACTTGTATATACATTTACATCTATATATTTTTATCATATTTTCAACAACTGATCATTACCTGTTAAATACTCACTTACCTGTATATACATATACCTATTAGTATGCTCATATCACATTTAATACCCAGTAGACTGTCTCTTAACCTGTACATTTAAACTGTAAATGATATATCACCAGGCACTTTACTGAAACATTTGCACTCTGGTTAGATGCTTAATTAATTTCGCTGTACTGTACTTGTGCTGTGCAATGACAACACATTTGAATCTAATCTAATCTAAACATGTCTTGAATTGTGCAGAAAGCATTAAAATACATTTTAAAGTGCCAGTAGTGCAGCAGCATCAAAAGTTCAGTGCAGAACAGAACAGTTCACTAACTATAATGAGTCCAGAAAGTCCAGTAAGTATGATAGTGTAATGTAATATGGATGTGATATGGATGACAATGTTATGATAGTGGCAGCCCTCCTAGCAGGTCAGTAGGTCACTGCCTGTGGATAAAAACTATCCTTAAACCTGCTAGTCCTTGCTGTACGGATGCTGAGGAACCGGTTACCGGACGGTAGGAGGGAGAAGAGATGGAGCCCAGATGGAGCCTCCTAGCACACCCTCTTATCGCTTTGTACTAGCGTACTAGTGTCTTACTACTTATTGTTTGCTTGTTAGTTAGTTAGATATAGTCCAACTTATTGTACTTTTACTTAAAGTTATTGTACTTTTACCTGAGCACTGGTTTAGTTCTCGGAGTTGTTCTCTTACCTTCCTTTGTTGAAACACACATGTAGGTCATGTAAGTCGCATTGGATAAAAGCCTATGCTAAATGACTGTAATGTAATGTGATTGAGAGAGGCCTTATTCCGACATCTGGTTCTACAGATCTCCTCAATGCATGGAAGTGCACACCCAATACTCTTTTCCGCTATCCTCACAACCCTCTGGATGGCTTTCTCGTCCTGTGCAGTGGTGTTGCCGTTCCACACAGTGACACCACTCGTCAGGACGCTTCCCTCCATACCCGAAACCGAGGGACCTAGGTCTGGGCGCCCCCATCTGTAACTGGATTATGGACTTCCTGACGGGCAGGCCTCAAGTGGTGAAGATTGGGAACAACATCTCATCCTCTCTGGTCCTCAACACTTGAGCACCCCTAGGCTGCTGCCTCAGTCCCCGGCTGTACTCGCTGGGAGTACAGCCGTATAGTCATGTGTGTACAGTGAGTTCAGCCAGGGACGTACAGTCATGTGTGTACAGTGAGTTCAGCCGGGGACGTACAGTCATGTGTGTACAGCGAGTACAGCCGGGGCTGAGGCAGCAGCCTTGGGGTGCTCCGGTGTTGAGGACCAGAGTGGATGAGATGTTGTTCCCAATCTTCACCACTTGAGACCTTCATTTGTTTTGTTTCCAATGTCAATATTAACCACATTTGCATGCATTGCAAGTACAAATCAAGTTTACATATATTTTGTATTAAATAGGCAGACAAAAATAACATTCTATGGTATTTATTTGTATTATAAGTGTGCATCCAAACATCTGTTTGTCCCAGCTAGTTTTTTGATCCAAATGTTAAATGACTGGTCTGAAGCATACAAAACAACACTGTTTAGACCTTCATAGGCACTGCTTTATTCTCTCACAGTGTATTGAGTTGGCAATAAGTACATTTACAGAGGGTTATATAATGAGACGTAGAGATAATCAAATATGGCTTCAGTGAAACACAGCATCCTATGGACTTTATGGTCAGTAATGTTTGGGTCATTAATAGCAAATTGAAATGTATGGCATCCACAATATTTTTATTGTTTCATAATGGCATTGTTACAAAGAGCAATTGTGTGTGTGTGTGTGTGTGTGTGTGTGTGTGTGTATATATACACCTTTCCTTGTTTTCCATGACCGTCTACCTCACTGTCATTTCCCCGTTGTGCTGAAGGTCATCGTAGGGACACATGGACACGGTGGATGAATCAACAGCCCCACACGGCCCACCGACTGCAGCTAGCAGCTCTGATACTGAGCTCAGACAGGCCCTGCTGAGCCTTGGACAGCTGTACTATCCTACACTATCCTACAGTACAACCAGGGGACCATGAGGGAAGGGCCTCTCACATGTAGCCTATGTTTATCTTTATACATCGCTCCAAACTGTTCAGACTTAATCAACTTTTGGAGCTGTGGGTTCTAAGCTTGCATACAAATGTCATCTCAAACATCGACAATGTCCATTTGAACATAACACGACGGTTTAATAATCTCCCATGTTAAACTCGAAAGTAGTTAAACCAAACTACTTGTTTCAATATCCAAATAATCCCATTGTAATAGATGACTTTGTAAAGTCAACTACCAACTAAACATCATTTAGATCGGCCTACTTTTTTTCTGAGACGTATGCTGATCTTTTCTTGTTCAAATTACATATTTTATCATTAAAACAACATAATAATGTCCTTAAAACAACATCATTATCTCAATAAATAGTTTATTCCTCATTAAAACAAAATGTAAATCGCTGCATCTTTGCAGCCCACAAAAAACCCATGTTTGATCTATTATGCTTACGAGCCGCACTAATGAGCAGGCCTTCAACATCTTAAAGTCCATTAAAGAACCTCGAGGTTCATCTCCTGCTCCACTGTCCCTGCTGTGGGTGGACGGGGTCACTGCCAGTCTGAGTTCAGCGGAATGCAGACCACACAGGAAGAGCTACAGGAAAGACGTTGAACATAAAAGCCAACACTAGAAGCTCAGTACTCTGACACCCCATCATGTTGCTTGCCATAGCAAACAACTTTATTATATTGCATAGCAGGCACCCTACTGCTGACTCCCTGGGCAGCTAATCTGCAGAAATGTGTAGCTTTAAGTGAAGGACTTATAAAAAGCCAGTCATTAAAGAGCAACTAGCAGGTTATCATTTCCAGTTCATTCATGTGTGGGGAAAGTATGAAAACCATTTCAAAATGACTACAGCTGGACTAATATCTGTAATGCAGGATTAAGTAACCCATTGATAAGTAATGTGTGCCAGTTAGGCTGAAGCAATACACCACATCACAAATGGATCAAAACATGCAAATCACTGTCCTCATTAAACACACAGAAGTGTTTATGATTAATTAAAATACTGAGATACTATATAATACTGCTAAGATACTATATAATAAAGTATTCATTTTGTATTTTTAATTCTTAGAAACGTAATATATTGAATGGAATAAGAAAATAATGTACAGAGGGCAATATGCAGTGCTAAATGCGCTATGAAAAGAGGTGTTCACCAACAGTAGTTAGAAACAGGCGGTAGCAGAACGCTAGTTGTAAGGCAGCGATGTTAGCTCTCATTTTGTGTACGGGGTGACTTCAATATTATGAATCATAGATGTTCTAATATATCGATATTCTTCCTTAGATATGCCCGTATATATGCAGCTATAACTATGCGTTATGCACATTTAGCTTTTACAGTCTGATCTGATCCCAAACATTGACGTCTACATATGGTTCAGTATCTTTGGCATTTGAACAAAATCTAAAGTGGACAGGCCTGCAGTAGCATTTTGGCATTAAGTGTGCAGGCACCATGCTGGTCACATGACTACAGACACATGATAAGGATCATGACAAGTAGGCCTCCAGACACCATGCTGGTCACATGACTACAGACACATGATAAGGATCATGACAAGTAGGCCTCCAGACACCATGCTGGTCACATGACTACAGACACATAAGGATCATGACAAGTAGGCCTCCAGACACCATGCTGGTCACATGACTACAGATACATGATAAGGATCATGACAAGTAGGCCTCCAGACACCATGCTGGTCACATGACTACAGACACATGATAAGGATCATGACAAGTAGGCCTCCAGACACCATGCTGGTCACATGACTACAGACACATGATAAGGATCATGACAAGTAGGCCTCCAGACACCATGCTGGTCACATGACTACAGACACATGATAAGGATCATGACAAGTAGGCCTCCAGACACCATGCTGGTCACATGACTACAGACACATGATAAGGATCATGACAAGTAGGCCTCCATGTTTGTATTTTGTTAATTTTACACACAAGAAAAAAGAGTTTCATATGGTCTTTTGCTACCAGTGTGTACATGTACACCTACCCGCAAGTAGAGATGCTATTACTACATGCAATACACAGTGTCTTAAAATGTATACATTTAAATATACTACCTACTCTTAATGTTTAAGAAAATATGATTTCAGACCAATGCGAAGCAAAAAAGTACAGTTCTTTCATGCTGCTGTACAAAGTCAATTCGGATTACTGTTAAATTGCCGTTTGTTTTGCATTTCAATATTGCATGGATTGCTCCTTGGTGATATTAATAAAAGCTCCAGACAGCTGCCATCCTGCAAAGGCATGACGGGAGGAAGATGTACCAATGCACAGTTAGGGGAGTCCAGGTATATATACCATGACGCATTCATCTAAATGAAATACTTTAAGGATTTAAAGATAGTAATCCATTTTAGATTGGTATGCTGAAGACAATACTGTGATGTGATTACCTATAGAGTAACTGAAAGGACATATTTATTTTAAATATTATTATTATTTTTTTATACTTATTCAGACAACTTTCAAACCACATACTGCATTTCATGTCTCTTAACCTTTTCTTCCGGATCTTTTGAGATAGCACGTTGGCAGAGAGTAAAGACATGAGGGTTTTATATTAGGGTTTCAATGGCAATTATCCTGTATTTGTTGCTTTATGTTCTTTATAGATACAGATATCCTATCCAGTATACCAAGTTGAAAAGGCCAAAGGCAGTGGGGAAGAATATTCGCGAATAGGAGTCAATCTTGGAAACCCGAACATGCATTCTGTTCTCCCTCCAGGCCCCCGAGCGGCAGTCCTCGAAGCAGCAGAAGAAGCTAGCGCAATCTTTACCCTCCAGACACTCGTACGCAAAGTCATCGTCCTCGTGGTACGGGACCAGGCTGTTCATCTGCAGCAGGGACGTCCCGGGACGGATGTCCAGCATGCTGGTGGACTGGTGGTGCTGAGAGGGACACACACTTCCAATGCTTACAGGATACAGGACGTTCCCTTTGAACTAAGTCAAGTGCTCCACATGCACACAACATAATAACATTGCATGAACATGATCATTGTTTATAAGCAAAGCAATGACAGCTCACTGACTACTTGTTGCTGTTCAATAGTTCACTAGTAGTTCACTAGTAGTTCACTAGTAGTTCACTAGTAGTTCACTAGTAGTTCACTAGTAGTTCACTAGTAGTCTCTGCCAAGGACTTTTTCTCATTCCACTAAGAAACTCCTTTGCTTCTTATCCCTTCTTAAGCATCCTTGGCTTTCTCCTTCACTCTATGTTTCACCATGTCATCGTAGCGTCAGACATGTTTTGATCTGGTGTTCAATGAGTGTTTTTGATGTATTTTAAACTAAATGTATACGAAGATAGTCTTAGGATAAAAGTTTTGTTATGTATTATCCTACATGGTTTAATGCCTTGGTCTAATGCAAGGTGGTGAATAGGTTAAAACATACTGCTTTATTTATCACAGTACATTTGACCAAAAAAAGTTGATTTAGTTAAAATAGAAGTTAATACGTTAAACTAAGTTTTTTTAGTGGGCCTCACTTTTTGTGAGGCCCAAATTTAGGCTGGAGCTAAATTAAAAACTTTTAAATGTTATATAGTTTGTTAATATGAATGTCGCTGTTGATATTCAGTTTATAACTCCTTAAATCAAATGACTAGATTTATTTAAATAAAAATTGATTAAAAAACACATTTGGTCTCTTTATTGAGGTAAGTGATATGCAGTTACTCTTTAAATGTTAGAGCTAAAAAGCTAATAGTGCACACAAGAGAATAAATGTCAGAGTTCAATGCTTTCTTTGCTGCTTTTTCACAATTCTAACGACAAATCCCCGTGTGAGAAGAAGAAGAAGGACTTAAACAGAAGCTCATCCACCACCAGGAGAGGCAGTACCTGTGCCTTGTTGGCCTTGGTCTTCTTGCTCTGCCGGTTGCTGGTGAAGTAGTGCAGAGTGCCATACTCCATCAGGGCGGCGAAGGTGAAGATGAAGCAGACAGAGACGAACAGGTCCATGGCCGTGACGTAGGAGACCTTGGGGAGGGACTTCCTGGAGATGGTGCTCAGGGTGGTCATGGTGAGCACCGTGGTGATGCCTGGAAACAATCAAATCATCTTTTATGTTCCTCAGATATAGAAGAACAACGTATTATTTATTCATATTTTAAGTAGTATTTATCATGAAATGATGTACTGATAATAACAATAATTATTGAAATTGTACAGTATTATTGACAATAATAATAATATATATTTTTTATTATTATTATTATTATTCTATATGTATTTTTTTATTATTGTTATTATTCTTATTATTATTTTACGTTTATTTTTTTATATGTCTGCAGGATAGATAATCAAACAAACAAACATAATCCAGAGATTGTTTATGTGAAACATCCCCTAAACACTTGAGTGAGGAGCAGCGGAGGGAGAGACCCAGAGAGGTGCGGGCTGGGACGGCGTCCTTGTTGATCCAGAAGGAGACCCAGGACAGGACCACGATCATACTGCACGGGATGTACGTCTGGATGGTGAAGTAGCCCATCCGCCGGCTCAGGTCGAAATAGATGGTCATGATGACATATTCCCCTTCAAAAGAACAAGTCATCCCATTGGTCATAACACATTCTGATGTCCCACACACACACACACACACACACACACACACACACACACACACACACACACACACACACACACACACACACACACACACCACACCCCAAGGTCCCGTCTTACCTGACTGAGTGTGGGCCACCTCCGTGGTGTTCCTGAGGCCTACGAAGGCGAACTGGTAGAGCCTCCAGTAGCGCTGGTCGGCCACCTCCACCGAGCTCCTCTGCCAGCGGTACATGATCTCGTTCTTAGGGTAGCCATCTGCATGTCAGCGCAAACACAGCACAACACAGGCTCAGTGGGACGTGGCGTCCTCACTCTCCAGCGCTCAGTCCTCCGTCCACAAGAGGGCGATACAACCGCAGATGTATGGGTACACCGCTAGGAGCACATGGCACCTCTTTGAAGCAAAATAAACAAACATGGAGATGGAGCAGATCTGGGTCCACAATGCCGCGGGATGGTCTGGTACTTTCCACATGGACCGGCGCACGTGGAAAGTGACGGGACATGGAGCCGGAGCGCGATGTGGACGGATGATTAAGTACAGGATGAGAGCTGGTCGAAGGGAGAGTCATCTTGCAGGCAGAGAGGATGGAGCCGCTTAGACCGCCTCTCTTTACCAGAGAGGCTCATGACAGGTCACTACCACAGCCTCTAGAGATGGTGATGAGCGAGGGGATGTGTGTGTGTGTGTGTGTGTGTGTGTGTGTGTGTGTGTGTTTGGGGGAGGGCTGTAGCTGTAAACACTTATCCACACACAGTGGCCCCTTGCAAGTGGACAAGCTACTTGAAGCTGGAGTTGAGATGATGGATTAACATATGGGAGGGGAAAGCTCGTAAAACACCTACAGCTGGAGAACTCCAGGGGGCAGGAGTGCTCATCCATTGGGAAGTTATGCAGCTTAAGGTAGCACTCCGCATTAATAGTCAACCTGACGGAACAGAAGTTGTGAGAAAAACAAAGCAGGTCTCAGAATAGATGCTCAGTCATTGGAGCGTCAAGGATATCCTTTGGGATCCACCTGTCTCCCCATCCACCTGTCTCCCCATCCACCTGTCTCCCCACCCACCTGTCTCCCCCTCCGCCTGTCTCCCCACCCACCTGTCTCCCCCTCCACCTGTCTCCCCATCCACCTGTCTCCCCATCCACCTGTCTCCCCATCCACCTGTCTCCCCACCCACCTGTCTCCCCCTCCACCTGTCTCCCCACCCACCTGTCTCCCCATCCACCTGTCTTCCCATCCACCTGTCTCCCCCTCCACCTGTCTCCCCCTCCACCTGTCTCCCCACCCACCTGTCTCCCCATCCACCTGTCTCCCCATCCACCTGCATACAAACCTCAGACCCTTTACCTCTGTAGAGCTAACTCTCCACACGTTTAAACCTAACCATTCAGCATGATGACAATTTCTTTCTCCACCCAACCGTAAGCTCCTCTGTAGCTCACTATGTGTAGGATGATAAACCTACAGACAGGTTGTGCTGCCTGGTCTTTTAGAGTGATGTCCCTTTTTCATTGTCCTTAAATGGTAAATGTTAGGCCATAAGGGAAGCATTGTTGTAATTGAATAAACAGTCTTAACCTAAATGTGGTTTAGTGGCAATGGTAATCCAGAAATGTAATGCACACTAAACACACACACGCACACACACACACACACACACACACTCGCTCACACATAAAAACACACAAAGCCACACACACACATAGACAACCTGCGGCAACAACCATCTCTTAAAGAATACGTATAGTTTCTAGTGTATCCAATGTCAAGGTGTTGCTTTAAGTAGTGCATGCATTGCATTTTTCCTACAGCGCATCCTTCAGCCAAAGAGGATATAGTGTTTAGTATAATGTGATGAAGTGATGTTTAATCAGAGTTGGTCTACGGTGGGAAACACTAGGCTAGTATCCTAGGAAACGTGGAGCTTGAGTCGCTAGGGGGCTTATTGTGCTGTGTCATGTCATTTAAAAGCTGAGCTGAATTCAGATTTTCTCCCAACACACATTCATGGCTTTGAGCCCCTCCCCCCCTCTCTCTCTCTCTTCCCTCTCTCTCTCTCCCCTCCTCTCTCTCCCCCTCTCTCTCTCCCTTTCCCCCTCTCTACCCCTCTCTCTCTCCCCCTCTCTCTCTCCCACTCCCTGCCTCTCTCTCCCTATCTCTCTCCCCCTCCCCATCTCGCTCTTCCCCTCTCTCTCCCTCTCTCTCTCCCCCACACTCTCTCTACCCCTCTCTCTCTCTATCTCTCTCTCTCTCTCCCCTCTCTCCCTCTCGCTCCCCCTCTCTCTACCCTATCTCTCCCTCTCTCTCTCTACCCCCCTCTCTCTCTACCCCTCTCTCTTCCCCTTTCTCTCTCTCTCCCTCTCTCCCCCACACTCTCTCTCTCCCCCCTCTCTCTCTCTCTCCCCCTCTCTCTCTCTCTCTCTCTCTCTCTCTCTCTCTCTCTCTCTCTCTCTCTCTCTCTCTCTCTCTCTCTCTCTCTCTCTCTCTACCCCCCTCTCTCTCTACCCCTTTCTCTCCATCTCTCTCTCTCTCTCTCTCTCTCTCTCTCCCCCTCTCTCTCTCTCTCTCTCTCTCTCTCTCTCTCTCTCTCTCTCTCTCTCTCTCTCTCTCTCTCTCTCTCTCTCTCTCTCTCTCTCTCTCTCTCTCTCTCTCTCTCTCTCTCTCTCTCTCCCCCCCTCTCTCTCTCCCCCTCTCCTGAGATATTCTAACACCAGGCCATGTGCAGACAGCCTCTCAGTTTACATTCACATCTGTAGTCATAAAAATATTATTTGATAATAAAAAAACATTGGAAATTAATTTCAATAAAACATCGTCCATCTTTCAAAATACATTCACAGCTAATATGCACCGCTCACCCACTGACAAACACACACTCACACACGCGCACACACACACAAACACACGTGCTCACACACACACGCACTCACGCCCACACACACACACAGACTCACACCCACAAGCACACAAACACACGCACTCACGCACACAAACACACGCACAAATACATGCGCGCACACACACACACACAGGTAAATATGCGTTGTGAGTGTAAGTAGTTGTTACAGTTAACACACATCATGTCTCTGGATCCTCAGAGAGCTCTCTGGATCCTCAGAGAACTCTCTGGATCCTCAGAGAACTCTCTGGATCCTCAGAGAGCTCTCTGGATCCTCAGAGAACTCTCTGGATCCTCAGAGAGCTCTCTGGATCCTCAGAGAACTCTCTGGATCCTCAGAGAACTCTCTGGATCCTCAGAGAGCTCTCTGGAGGTGTCCTGGTCCTGGTCCCCGGTCCCTGGTCCTACCTCAGGGTGTACATCACTCTCCCGTTGCTCCACAGGCGCAGCAGGCGGTTGGGGGTGGTGATCCAGTGGGCGTCCGACTTCCTGGAGTTCCGGAAGAAGGTGTCCGGGATCCAGATCTTGCCCACCATGTTGCTGTTGAGCATGAGCAGCTTCATGGAGCTGTTGAACTTCAGCCGGCTGTCGTACCACGTCTGGGCGAAGAAGATGTCGATGGTGTACTCCTGGGGGAGAGGGAGAAGAGGACCTGAGGCTCACCTCCACCACCAGTATGACTCTCAGGCACAGTATTATGGGATGGAGTATGTATTCTATGTATTATGGGATGGAGTATGTATGCTATGTATTATGGGATGGAGTATGTATTCTATGTATTATGGGATGGAGTATGTATTCTATGTATTATGGGATGGAGTATGTATTCTATGTATTATGGGATGGAGTATGTATGCTATGTATTATGGGATGGAGTATGTATTCTATGTATTATGGGATGGAGTATGTATTCTATGTATTATGGGATGTATTGTGTGATGCATCTAAGTGCATTACCAGGAACCTTAAGGTGCAATAGAGGACCAATGAGGCTTCTGTTCTCCACACTGTGATACCCTCATGGGACTACTGTACTACTGTAAGGTTTAAGAACTGTTACTGTAATGCAGTTTTATTATATTATTGTTTTATTTATTTTTATATTTGAACTACTGTTGTAATGTTTAAGAACTGTTGCTGTAATGCATTGTTTTATTATGATATTGTTTCTATTTAAACTACTGTTGTAATGTCTGTAAGATCTGTTCCTGTAAAGCATGTAGTCTAACCCCTCTCCCTCTAGGACCCAGCATGTACCTTCTGCAGGCGACTCACCAATAGAGATCAGCCTTGTGATATCGGGTGCATTTACATTTGAATTTGTTCTCAAATGTTCCCTCTTGAGCAAATCAATAAATAAATTAAAACTCATGTATTGCTCACCATGTTGATGGGATCCACCGGGCCAATGCTATTCACATACACAGCTGTCTCTATGACGGTGGGTCGCACTGAAACACACACACACACACACACACACACACACACACACACACACACACACACACACGACGAACGCCAAGCTCTTTTAATCTAGCATCGCACAATGAAGGCTTTTATCAGCACTTTGTCTCAATTTGTGATGTTTTTACACACACACAAACTATTATAATTAGACTATTCATATTTATGCTTGAAAAATTCAAGCAAAACAACAACAATGGCTTTAGCCTAACATTCACTTCTGATAGGCTTTGCTCTTTTCACTCTTTGTACTTAAATCACTGCACCAGAGCATCTGAGTCTGCTTTCTAAGAATAGAGACATCAGTACTCAGTATATATATATACATATATATATATATATATATATATATATATGGCATTTCAGGAATGCCAGGATGTCTGGAGCATACCGGTGTGGTGACACAGCTTATTCGGGAGGCCAGAGAGAACAAGGGCAACCTGTCAGTGCTGTGGCTTGACCTGGAGAATGCATTCGGCTCCATTCCACACAAGCTGGTTCAGTTCACTTTGACAAAACATCATGTCCCAAGCAGGTGTAGAGACCTCATCGCTGATTATTACAGCAATTTCAGGATGAGGGTCTCTTCAGGAGCAATAACATCCAGTTGGCACAAGGTGGAGATCGGTATCATCACAGAGTGTACTATCTCTGTGACATTGTTCTCCCTAGCCATGAACATGCTCACTAAGTCTGCTGAGCCAGAGTGCAGAGGGCCCCGCACGAATTCCGGACAACGGCAACCACCCATCAGGGCATTCATGGATGACCTCACAGTCATGACAGAATCAGTCCCAGGCTGCCGGTGGATTCTGAAGGGGCTTGAAGAGCTGGTGGAGTGGGCCCGGATGCGTTTCAAACCCGCCAAATCCAGATCAATGGTGCTGAGGAAAGGGAAGGTGGTGGACAAGTTCCGGTTTAACATCGCAGACACAGCCATCCCATCTATCTCAGCGAAGCCAGTCAAGAGCTTAGGAAAAGTTTTTGACTGCTCTCTGAGAGACACAACATCTATCCAGTCGACCTGCACTGAGTTGGATGGCTGGCTGAAATCCGTGGACAGGTCAGGCCTACCTGGGAAGTTTAAAGCCTGGGTCTACCAACATGGCATTCTTCCCAGGATTCTGTGGCCCCTCCTTGTCTATGCGGTCCCTATCTCAACAGTTGAGACCCTAGAGAGGGGGTCAGCAACCACCTCCGGAGATGGCTTGGGTTACCAAGGAGCCTGAGCAGCATTGCACTCTACGGGAACACCAACAAGCTGCAACTGCCTTTCAAATCCTTGGAGGAGGAATTCAAGGTAACTAGAGCCAGAGAAGTGGTTCAATACAGGGACTCAAGTGATCCGAAGGTGGCTAAAGCAGGGATCCAAGTGAGGACTGGCAGGAAATGGAGGGCAGAGGAAGCAGTTCAAGAGGCAGAGGCAAGGCTGCGTCACAAGAGCCTGGTGGGAGTGGTCACACGAGGTCGAGCTGGGCTAGGATCCTTTCCAACTCCCCAAATGAACACCAGGGGGAAGGAAGGGCGCCGTCTTGTTCAGGAGGAGGTGAGAGCAGCAGTGGAGGAGACAAGAACCTGCAAGGCAGTGGGAATGAAGCAACAGGGAGCTTGGACGAGATGGGAGAATGCGGTTGAGAGGAAAGTGACCTGGGCTGAGCTTTGGAAAGCCGAGCCTCACCGCATCAAATTCCTAATCCAGGCAGTGTATGATGTGCTTCCAAGCCCGTCAAATCTGCACACATGGGGCATAGCAGAGACACCAGCATGCCCATTGTGTTCCAAGCGAGGAACCCTGGAACACATCCTCAGTTGCTGTACAAAGGCACTTGGAGATGGACGGTACAGGTGGAGGCATGACCAAGTCCTGAAGACCATTGCTGAAGCCATCAGCGCAGGACTGGCGTGGTCAAAGCAGTTCCGACACTCCAAGGACACCATCGCCTTTGTCAGAGCTGGGGACAAGCCAACTTCTGCCAGAAAAACATCTGCAGGCATCCTGACGTCTGCAAGAGACTGGCAGTTGTTGGTGGACCTTGAACATCAGCTGAAGTTCCCCAGCCATATTGCAGTCACCACCCTGCGACCAGACATTGTTCTTGTGTCTGAGTCCACCAAGCAAGCTGTGCTGCTGGAGCTGACAGTCCCGTGGGAAGATCGCTTGGAAGAAGCCTTTGAAAGGAAGCTCTCCAAGTACGCAGGACTGGTCAGCGACTGTCAGCAGGCTGGTTGGAGAGCAAGGTGTTTCCCGGTGGAAGTTGGATGCAGAGGATTCGCAGCCCGTTCCTTGGTCAGAGCCTTCGGCAGTTTAGGCATCGAGGGAGTGAGAAAGAGGAGAGCCATCCGCAGTACCACCGATGCGGCAGAGAGGGCCTCAAGATGGCTGTGGCTCAAAAGAGGGGAGCCATGGAGTCATGGTAGCTAGCTAGCCATCTGGACACAAGCTGGGGTCTGATCAGCCCCGGCTGGGTCACCTGGAGGAGGGCGTATGATGTTGCGAGACCCGAAACGTCCTATGATTCCAGGAACATCACTGAAGATGTGTCCAGACTAGGCATCAGTAGATGTATGTACACAGCGAATACCCTGAGTGATCAGTGACAGCCAGGAAAGACTGGATGACAACCATGAATAGTGTGGCGACTACTGGAGAGTCAGTGACAGCCCGGAGAGACGGCAACCTGGGCAGAAAGGGTTGGCAACCCAATCTGCATCCTCTGAGAGGAGGAACCCAACCAAGCTACGATGAACTTAAGGGGGGTGCCGGAGACGGGGGGAGGATGAGCACCCCAGTCTGACGGACACAACGGTAACAGACCCAGGCAACGGACAAACGACTATGAGCAAGCAGTGTACATGCGGTAAAGTCTGCAAGAACATCCATGGCTTAAAGATCCACCGAGCGAGGATGAAGTGCCCGTTGGGAGCAGAAGCAACACAACGCACAGGTGTTACACCTGGTGAGACGCAGGAGGTGCCAGGCCCGGAGTCACCCCATAGTGCCCAGAACCTCCAAGTGTTGCAGACAACTCCCTCGAGCATCAAGTCTGACAGGAGGCGGATCAAATGGCCTGCAGCTAGCATGACCTCACTCTGGAAGCAGTTCGATGACGATGTCGACCAAATTCTGGAGGCAATGGCGAAGGGAGAGGCCGATAGGAAGCTACAAGCTATGACAACAATCATTGTCAGCATCGCAGCTGAACGGTTCGACGAGGAGGAGAAGAAAAGCTCCGGAACATCTTACTCAAAGAATCAAAGAGCTGTAAGGATCCACAACATCACATGAAAGTGCTGAAGTCCCAGTACAAGGCGGCAGGAGAAGAGGAACGCACTGGCCTAGCCCAGCTAATGTGCATCCTTCGGAAAAACATCAGAGTTCTCCGCCGGGCCGAGTGGCATCGGAGGCGGCGGCGCGAGAGAGCACGTAAACGTGCTGCTTTCATCGCTAACCCCTTCATGTTCACTAAGGATTTGCTGGGGCAGAAGCGCAGTGGCAAACTGGCCTCCTCGCAGGATGACATAGACCCCCCTGAACCAGAAGTGCAGTTCGACATGTCGGAGCTGCAGCTAAAGGAAGTCAGGGAGGTTGTCCGCAAAGCAAGGGCAAGCTCTGCTCCAGGACCGAGTGGCACTTCATACAAAGTGTATAAGTACTGTCCCAAACTCCTGCTGCGTCTGTGGCGAGACCCGAAACGTCCTATGATTCCAGGAACATCACTGAAGATGTGTCCAGACTAGGCATCAGTAGATGTATGTACACAGTATAAATATATATATAAATATATATAAATATATATAAATATATATATATATACACATATATATATATTATATTAAGGCAAGGCATTCAAGGTGAACTGCACTATTTTGCATGCTGTGTCAAGCACTATTAAACCAGAAGTAACGCAAAACTAAACGACAACTCTAACTAGTGTTATATCAGAATATTGGTATTATAAGTACAAACCAACCAAAGTCTAAAGATTGTATAAATGATGTTCCGTCCTCACCTCCGATATCCGGCCGTAGTTTGTTGTCGTATCCCAGGAGCAGTTTGTTGAGTACGGCGGTGACGTCGCTCTCGTACACCTTGGGCGACAGCACCCAGGTCTTATTGATGGGGACGTCCTCATACTCCTCCTCGTCCTGTTTGCTGGGTCCAAACCCAGCGCTGGGGGGGAGAAAGACACACACACACACACACACACACACACACACACACACACACACACACACACACACACACACACACACAGAACATATACATGTTGTGGAAAGAGGGGGGAGGAGAGGGGGGGAGAGACCAGCCAAACAACCAGCCAACCAGCCAGCCATGCTGCTGTTCTATACGGTCCTGCTGGCTGTCTCCCTCATTAGCCTCTGTTAACAACAGTGAGTGGGATCTGAACCTCTGTCCATCCACTGAGTTTAACGAAGCATAAACTATTACTATTTAAACTCAACCCTATTCTGTCTGTTTTGACTCTCAGGTTAAGCTCACTTGTCTGCGACATCATATCTCGTTCAGGATAGGAAACATGTGATGCTTATGCCCACTTGCTGATCACATGATCTCATACTCAGTTATTTTAAACCTGTTTTTATACCTAGTAGACTGTTGTTACATCTTATTTAACCACTGTTCATTATATATTACCATGCACTTTACTGTAACATGTACACTCTGGTTAGATGACAAATGATTTTCTCTGTACTGTAATTGTGCTTTGAAATGACAAAACATTAGAATCTAATCTAATCTAATTTAATTTAATCTAAACATGATCTGAGCAGGTTTACTGAAATGAAACAGAACCCCTCAAAACACATTCCTACAAGACAAGTGAGTCAGATGGAACACTTTAATTTCCTTCATAAGCAGTAAAAAGCAGAAAGCAATGACCTCACATTAAACATTCTGTATCCCAACATCATGGGGTGAATATGAGGAATGATGTGATTAGTATAATGTGTTAAAGATGATAAATGTTTAACCATTTCTGCAGTCTATGGCTTGATCAGATTGTCTGACTGGTGTCTTCAGAACCTTTTGGTAGAACAGCCTTCAAGATGGCTACAGAGGCAGGAGAGGTACTAGAACTAATGAAACCACCGTGGGTCCACTGGATGGACACGGTCCTGTAATGGCTGCTCAGTGATGCACAACATGCACTACAGCTGAGGACAGGGGAGAAGAAGTGAGCTGAGTTTCATCTAGTTCCTCTAATGTAATGTAATGTACCTGATGCCTGAAACACGTCCTTCCTTATTCCAACAGTCCTTTATAGGACAGCTGCAAGCCCGTCCGACCCTCCACACGAAGCCCTAGCTGTGTGAGGTTCAGGTGACATTGTCCACAGGTCACACGTCGACTGACCCGATATGAGCCTCTCAGAACGGAACCACCAAGTGATGGATCGATCAACAGCACATTGCATCCCTTATTGTACTATCGATAGCCGTTACTGACGTTGGTACAATTGTGATCACGTAGCCGAGGCTATATGCACCTGAACCGAATATATCCCGACATACACCGAAACATCTCGATCGTGTTCAGTGGTCCTCCTCCCTAACCCAGAACCACCGAACTCTGACATCAGTTAAACAGTTAAAACAGTTATAACAGTTATAACTGTTATAACAGTCCAGTGTTCTGTAGCCCTGCGTGGTACTCACCACAGTCCGATCACAGCGACCAGCAGCCAGGGAGTCATCGCTTTGTCTCTGCCGTACTGCTGCACCGCCCGACCGCCACCCGCCGAGCACCTGGAGTCTGTGGAGCTCCGGCCCCCGCCCCCCGCCCCCCGCCCCCCAACCCCGCCCCCAGCCCCGCCCCCAGCAGGCGACCCGCGGCTGGGGGCGGGGGGCGGGGCCGGACCGGAGCTCCGCAGCCTACGCGTCGCAGTGTTTAGCGTGTGGTGACCAACAGGCGGCCCGCGGCTATTGAACGATCCATACATCTGACTATCGATCCAGCAAGCAGCAGTGGACAGGGTAGACCATACGATATGGCTGGAGAGAGAGAGAGACAGGTTGTAACGTTACGATACACCTGGAGAGAGACAGGTTGTAACGTTACGATACACCTGGAGAGAGAGACAGGTTGTAACGTTACGATACACCTGGAGAGAGAGAGAGAGACAGGTTGTAACGTTACGATACACCTGGAGAGAGAGAGAGAGACAGGTTGTAACGTTACGATACACCTGGAGAGAGACAGGTTGTAACGTTACGATACACCTGGAGAGAGAGACAGGTTGTAACGTTACGATACACCTGGAGAGAGAGAGACAGGTTGTAATGTTACGATACACCTGGAGAGAGAGACAGGTTGTAACGTTACGATACACCTGGAGAGAGAGAGAGACAGGTTGTAACATTACGATACACCTGGAGAGAGAGAGAGAGACAGGTTGTAACGTTACGATACACTTGGAGAGAGAGAGAGACAGGTTGTAACGTTACGATACACCTGGAGAGAGAGACAGGTTGTAACGTTACGATACACCTGGAGAGAGAGACAGGTTGTAACGTTACGATACACCTGGAGAGAGAGAGAGAGACAGTTTGTAACGTTATGATACACCTGGAGAGAGAGAGAGAGAGAGACAGGTTGTAACGTTGCGATACACCTGGAGAGAGAGAGAGAGACAGGTTGTAACGTTATGATACACCTGGAGAGAGAGAGAGAGACAGTTTGTAATGTTACGATACACCTGGAGAGAGAGAGAGAGAGAGAGACAGGTTGTAACGTTACGATACACCTGGAGAGAGAGACAGGTTGTAACTTTACGATACACCTGGAGAGAGAGACAGGTTGTAATGTTACGATACACCTGGAGAGAGAGAGAGAGACAGGTTGTAACGTTACGATACACCTGGAGAGAGAGAGAGAGACAGTTTGTAACGTTATGATACACCTGGAGAGAGAGAGAGAGAGAGAGAGAGAGAGAGAGAGAGAGAGAGAGGTTGTAACGTTACGATACACCTGGAGAGAGAGAGAGAGACAGTTTGTAATGTTACGATACACCTGGAGAGAGAGAGAGAGAGAGACAGGTTGTAACGATATGATACACCTGGAGAGAGAGAGAGAGACAGGTTGTAACGTTACGATACACCTGGAGAGAGAGAGAGAGACAGGTTGTAACGTTATGATACACCTGGAGAGAGAGAGAGAGACAGGTTGTAATGTTATGATACACCTGGAGAGAGAGAGAGAGAGACAGGTTGTAACGTTATGATACACCTGGAGAGAGAGAGAGAGACAGGTTGTAATGTTATGATACACCTGGAGAGAGAGAGAGAGACAGGTTGTAATGTTATGATACACCTGGAGAGAGAGAGAGAGAGACAGGTTGTAACGTTATGATACACCTGGAGAGAGAGAGACTAGAAGCGCTCATCTCACAGCCGCTGACCTTGCTCTCTTATTAATTGGCCTATTAATATTATATATATTATTATATATTATTCTAGCCTATTGTTTATGGCATGAAGCAAAACAAAGTCATGGTTTAATGGAAAAATGTATATGTTAATAAACTGAATTAATTAAATCAATATTGGTTAGACTGTTAGTAAAACGTGATGAAGCTTTTACATGGCAGTGGAATGAAGCCCTGGTTGCTAGGCAACAGTTGGCAGCCCTGGAGGTCTTTACATCAGATAACTCTGATGAATAGGCCTTAGCAAGGGTTAGGATGATTAAGAATTAATAAAAAAATATAAATAATAATAATAATTAAAAAATAAAGTAAAATAATAATAATAATAATAAAACAATACAAAACTATTAAATAAAATAATGTTCGTGACATGAGACACCATGAGACACTCTGAATTAATTATTTTAGTACTGCAGTAGACTCGTACAGTGGTGGGAAATGTTGTCGTTGTTTGAAAGGGAAGAGACACATTAATTCACCTTTCTGCATGAATATTGGTTTGAGGAGGATCGTTTTTAAGTAGGGCTGTTAATCCAAAGTCATTTTTAGAAATGTTTTTGGGGTAGTTTATTTTGGGAGACATTCGCAGCAAAAATGATTGCTATGGAGCCTTCTTTTTTATTAGAAACATAAAGACTATTATGAAGATGGGTGGTCGCATTGTGCCAAAAGTATAATGTGTTTAAATGTCTTGTAAGTTCTGGTTATGGATTACTCACTGCTGTTGAGCTCCACCAAAAGTGTGTGCGTTAGCAAGCTGCATGACTTTTTGAACAACATCACAGTCATGTTTTGTTCCATTGAGAGCCATCTCAACAACCACCATAAGAATCTGGGAGTTATAGAGATGGCAGTTATGACAGACCGGGGTTAGTGACATGACGTGAGGCCGTCCCCATCCATAGAACCGCTCCACGCTTAAAACGCTCCACAGCATTTTGGTTAGTACACTGTTCTGCACTGCACTGCACAATCCAAAACATGTACAGTATATATCATCCATCAGTCACCTTAATGTTCTTTATTGTTCTTTTTCATATATTTATTGTGTATATAATTGTTATAGTATTGTTTTAGAACGTCATACTGCGGAGGGAATGGGGAGTAAGCGTTGTATCTGCTTCACAATCGCCTTTTTATAGACACACAACTGTAGTCTTGTCAGTACACCAGTACCCCAGTACACCAGTACCCCAGTATACCAGTACCCCAGTATACCAGTACCCCAGTACACCAGTACCCCAGTATACCAGTACCCCAGTACACCAGTACCCCAGTACACCAGTACCCCAGTACACCAGTACCCCAGTATACCAGTACCCCAGTACGCCAGTACCCCAGTACCCCAGTACACCAGTACCCCAGTATACCAGTACCCCAGTACCCCAGTACACCAGTACCCCAGTATACCAGTACCCCAGTACGCCAGTACCCCAGTACCCCAGTACACCAGTACCCCAGTATACCAGTACCCCAGTACACCAGTACCCCAGTACACCAGTACACCAGTACCCCAGTATACCAGTACCCCAGTACACCAGTACCCCAGTACCCCAGTATACCAGTACCCCAGTACTCCAGTACCCCAGTACACCAGTACCCCAGTACCCCACTACCCCAGTACCCCAGTACACCAGTACCCCAGTACACCAGTACCCCAGTACCCCAGTATACCAGTACCCCAGTACACCAGTACCCCAGTACACCAGTACCCCAGTACCCCAGTATACCAGTACCCCAGTACTCCAGTACCCCAGTACACCAGTACCCCAGTATACCAGTACACCAGTACCCCAGTATACCAGTACCCCAGTATACCAGTACACCAGTACCCCAGTATACCAGTACCCCAGTATACCAGTACCCCAGTACCCCAGTATACCAGTACCCCAGTACCCCAGTACCCCAGTACCCCAGTACACCAGTACACCAGTACCCCAGTATACCAGTACCCCAGTACCCCAGTACCCCAGTATACCAGTACCCCAGTACCCCAGTACACCAGTACCCTAGTATACCAGTACCCCAGTACCCCAGTATACCAGTACCCCAGTATACCAGTACCCCAGTACACCAGTATACCAGTACCCCAGTACCCCAGTACCCCAGTATACCAGTACCCCAGTACCCCAGTACCCCAGTACACCAGTATACCAGTACCCCAGTACCCCAGTACCCCAGTACCCCAGTACCCCAGTACACCAGTATACCAGTACCCCAGTACCCCAGTACCCCAGTACCCCAGTACCCCAGTATACCAGTACCCCAGTACCCCAGTACCCCAGTACCCCAGTATACCAGTACCCCAGTACCCCAGTACCCCAGTACCCCAGTACCCCAGTATCCCAGTACCCCAGTACCCCAGTACCCCAGTACACCAGTACCCCAGTATACCAGTACCCCAGTACCCCAGTACCCCAGTATACCAGTACCCCAGTACCCCAGTACCCCAGTACCCCAGTACCCCAGTACCCCAGTACCCCAGTACACCATGCTGCGATGTGTTTCAATGTATTCATATGTGAATGGAAATATGTTCTCTTTTGAAGATTAGCTTTTTTCCCCACAATGTTCTCATTTAGCACTGTTCAACAATAGATTGTTAAAAATAAGTACAGCTCCTTTAATAACAAGTACATCATAAGGTGAGAAACATGAGTCACAAGCACTGCCTTTAAACACAAGAACAGATCAGCTGCTCTGCCGTCTTCCTCCTCACACAACGTGACAAACCAACCCTTCTTTCTTCATCAAACAGTCACGCAGTCAGAGTGAGAGCTAGCCTGGTGAGAGCTCCCCACCTGGGGAGTTCACAGTCTGTTTCTCTCTGCAGATCAACTTGAACATCTGGATGGCTAACACAGAGGCAGGGTAAAACATCTGTCCTATTTTGAGAATCTCTTTTCGAGAGTTCAGTGCAAGAAAGAAAACAAAAAATCCTGAAACACAGTGTAGAGGTCGCACAAGCAGGTTTCATCCTTTCAGTGTTTTCATGGAGGTCAATGTCTTATTCTAACAACAAAGACACACTGACATACAGACACACATTATGGTCACCTTGGTGAGTCAGGAGGTGGTGCTCAGATCCCCACATCGTGGCAGTGTGCTGAAATGGCTCTAATCAAGTCTGAGTCCCTCAGCACATTCCCAGCCTGTCCTTCAGACAGAGAGGGAGGACAGCTCAGCGCTGACTAAGGGATGCATTGAAAAGCAGCAAAAGAAGCATTTTTGCTTTTGCAACAATTTTGCTGTGTGATATGTTACATTCATACATGATGAGGTCCACAATGCTGCACCAAGCACCAAACTAATTGTCACCATCTCTCCCAGCACTTACACCCCCCTACACACACACACACAAACACACACACACACACACCCACGTACACACACACACACACATACACACACATACACACACACCCACGTACACGCACGCACACACACACACACACACACACACACACACACACACACACACACACACACACACACACACACCCCTACACCCCCCCTACACACGCACACACACACACACACACATACACACACACACCCACGTACACACACACACACACACACTACACCCACGCACACACACACACACACCCCTACACACACACACACACACACACACACACATACACACACACCCACGTACACACACACACACACTACACCCACGCACACACACACACACCCCTACACACACACAAACACACACACACACACACACACACACACACACACACACACACATAGCAGTAGCATTGAGATCTTTAGGACCAGATGAAGAAGGCCATGTCCATCATAAAGGACCACAACCACCCTGGGCTCCATCTCTTCTCCCCCTACCGTCTGGTTGCCGGTTCCTCAGCATCCGTACAACAAGGACTAGCAGGTTTAAGGACAGTTCTTATCCACAGGCAGTGACCTACTGAACTGATAGGAGTGCTGCCACTATAAGAACTGTCATCACATTGTCTCTGGACTCATCACAGTTACTGCTCTGTACTGCACTGTATTCATGATGCTGCTGCACTACTGGCACTTTAAATGCTTTTAAATCTTTTTTGCACTATTCACCATATGAATAAATCATCTATCAGTCGCTTTATTGTTATTTGTATTGTTTACAGTATTGTTATAGTATAGTGTTGTAGAGTAAGTATAGTACATAGTAAAGTAAACATCTTGAATCTTGAATCTTGAGTCAAACAGACATAGCATTGCCACAGCTGTCAGTACAACTTACATCAATTAACACAGACACACGCACACACACACACATGCTCACACACAAGCACCCACACAGACACACGCACACACACACATGCTCACACCCACACACCCACACACACACATGCTCACACCCACACACCCACACACAGACTGTGTGGGGGGGATTAATGCCCAGCCTGTAGACACCAGCATGGTGACCATGGACTCTCCACAGTATAGAGTATATATATATATATACATATATACAGTGTAGCTCCGATATGTTCTTTAAACTCAATGCTTCACACTCAGCTGTGTGTGCCTTGATGTTTGGTTAATAGGATGCATGCTGCTTAGGCTGGTAGGGCAACTCGCACTGAACCTCCCTGGGTCTCATGTATGAAACAGTGTGTAGGACGCACACTGAAAGTCCGCACAAAAGCTGGAAATGACGTTGGCCAATAAAGACATGACTTGAAACAGAAACTATAGACTATAGTCTATGTTCTCTTTATAAATCACAGTCAATGTTCCTTTCCTTTTTTAAATCAACAGTTCACCTGGAAATGTGCACACGTGTCTCGCCCTCTTCACTTCCACATTACACCATAAATGGTCAATGCAAAGCAGCACATACATGTTAATGCATTTAAACGAGCTGCTGATCAATGCTACGTTACGGTGAATCATAGCAACAACCGAGAGGAAGACGAAGACAGCTGGTTTTTCTGTCCAGCTAGCATCTGGACTAGTGTAACGGACGCCAACAGGTGGCGCTGTGCAGCGGTAAACCTCACTCCCCGATGCCTAAAAGACTTTCTAGCGATGAAGCTAGAGCTTGTGGGTTTGAGCTTCTCACATGGGGTCCACAGGGCTCAGAGAGCGGAGCTCACAGAGCGGACCTCACAGAGTGGAGCTCACAGAGCGGAGCTCACAGAGTGGAGCTCACAGAGCGGACCTCAAAGAGCGGACCTCACAGAGCGATTTGATGTAATGTTGTATTTCTATTACAGATTTAGATAATTTCATCAGTTAGATGCCTCTCTGGGAACCAACACCTTATCGTGGTGTAGAGGTTTGTGTGTCCCTGTGAACCTGAGTGCTGGGTTGTCTGGTGCCTAGTGCTCCTGGTAGGGTCTCCCATGGCAGATTGGTTTCAGGGGAGAAACCAGACTAAGAATGGTTCGAAACAATTCAATGGAAAACAAGGTAGAAGTGATGCTATCCTGCCCGGTGCCCCTTTCCGGAAGGTGGACCCGTAAGTCAGTGCCTGGTGGCCGGGTTAGCAACGGAGCCCGGTCTTGCATTGCCTGAACAAACAACTTTGACACTTTTTGATCGCTCTTTTCGATCTACGGGGGAGGACCGCTGGGGTCAGGGGCACTGCCACTGTCAGGTGACAGAGAAGGCAGGGGGCCTCAATGAACCAAACCCAGCCAACAGAGACTGGCATTGGGGGCATGGAATGTCACCTCTCTGGGGAGGGAAGGAGCCTGAGCTTGTGCGGGAGGTGGAGCACTACCAGTTAGTTATTATGCACAGCATTGGCTCTGGAATCAAACTCGGTTGGATGAGAAAGTCGCCTCCCTTAGCCATGGTCATGGGGGGGAAACCCTGACTGTTGTTCGTTTGTTCGTGCCTATGCTCCAAACAACTGTTCAGAGTATTCTGCCTTTTGGAGACGCTGAATATATTCCTGCATAGGGCTCCAGTAGGGGACTCCATAGTCCTCCTGAGAGACTTCATCGCACATGTGGGCAACAATGGGGACACTTGGAGGGGTGTGATGGGGATGAACTGCCTACCTGACTGGAGTGGTGTTTTGTTATTGGACTTCTGTGCTAGTCATGGATTGTCCATAACAAACACCATGTTCTTAAATAACAATGCTCAGGAGTGTACATGGTACCAGAGTTCTTTAGGCCGAAGGTGAATGATTGATTTTGTATCTTGTCATCTGACCTTAGACCATCTGATGTCTTGTACACTCAGATACTGTGGTGGGTGCTGCTGGAGTATGGTTGCGGGGGTCACTATTGAGGACCATCCACTCTCTGTTCTCAAGGTGTAGTCATGGAGGGGAGGGGTTTGCAGTATAGGGGGCTCAGGTCACTGCTGTTTGCAGATGATGTGGTCATGTAGCCATCATCAATCTGTGACCTTCAGTGCTCACTTGTTTGGTTTGCAGCAGAGTGTGAAGCAACTGGGATGAGGATCAGCACCTCTCAATCTGAGGCCATGGTTCCCTGCAGGATTGCTTCTCCAAGTGGGGAGTGAGTCCTTACCCCAAGTAAAGGAGTCTTGTTCTCGAGTGAGGGGACGATGGAGAGTGAGCTTGACCAAAGGATAAAGGGAAAGAGACGTTTAGGGTCTCCTGCTGGAGCTGCTACCTCCACGACCCTATCCCGGGTAAGCGGTAGATGATGGATGGATGGATAGTTAGTTAGTTGTTGAGTTGTTGTTATTTCGTCATTGAGGAATAATTTGATTTTAATTTGATTTCAAATTGAAAGGTTCTTATGGAACAGTTGGCTCACTACAAGCGCAAGTACAAATAACACTGGTTGTTTAAATGTTTATGATAATGTGGATCTATAATTAAAGTTTCATATGATTGACATGATTTCCCGTCTCTAAAATGTTCGTCTGCATGGGTCAGAGTTTACGTACAGGTGTGCACATTCTCCAGTCAAGTTCGTTTCTTATAGATCACTTTTTGTGTGCAAAGTGGCGCATCTTTCAGGCCCAGTTTTGTGTGTATGCAGCGATAGCTTTGAGGTATGTTTGGTGGGCGTGTCCGGTGTGTTACCCAATCAGCAGCCACTTGCAAATAAACCTGCAGTATAAAAGAAACACTGCACACTTTTTTCATAGGAGGTTATAATAATATTGTGTGGTCGGCTACTTATTTTTACCCAAAATGATTCTTTCTTCTTTTATTATTTGCCATCAAAATATACTGAGGATGTTAAATGGTGAACGCTAAAGGCAGTGCATAGTGCAGATAAAGCCATATCATCCATTTAAAACAATGATATGATGCAGTGCTATGCACATTTGGTTTAGCTGTGAAAGCATCTCTGGCAGAGAAGGTTCCCCCACAGCCTGCAGTCAGCCACCAAAACACACTGTCACGGTTACGGTGGTTGACAGCGGGCGTGGCCAGGCCGCGTGCGCTAGAGGCGCACACACACGCACCTGCCAACCATTACCGTGGCTAATTGCCATTGATCTCACCTGGGGGCTATTTATACAGCGGCGTCAGTGAGAGACGTCGCTCGTTCGTACTGTGTAACCGGTACGCTACCAGTCCCCAGGTGACATTCATCCCTGGCTTTTGATCACCCTGCTACGGACTATCAGAGAGATAGCCCGCTCGTCTGCTGTTCCAGCCCCTCGTCGGTCCAGACGATCGACGCACCTCGACGCACCACCTCAACGCACCTTGACTTCCCGGTAATCCGACCCATCGCCTGTCCCAACTATCCCTACGTCTGCTACCTGTCGGCTTGACGCACCTCGACCTCCCGGTCCCAGATCCCTCGTTTTCCTGGAGATAACTATCGTTTGTGTTCTGTGCCGAAATAAAACCCCTGTTCTCCCTTTTCTTGTCTCCGCCTGCGTTCTGGGTCCAACCTCACCACACACCTTTGTGACACACCATCTTTTGTTCTGTTTGGTTCATTGTTTTATTAGTGACACTAACACATATGCAAGAGATTGAACAATAATAAGGACATTTGTGGAAAAAGTGATTTCAAGACGAATTTTCATGTCACTTTTTCAGTATTCATCAGTTATTTATTATTATTAACTCACGTATCACATGTTTGTAAAGTTGTGTGTCACCAGATATTCCTAGTATGCTGGTCCAAAGCCAACATGTACACATGAACAACACAGCACAGACCCACACAGCTTTGTCATTTCACGTCAATCATGTATGTGATGCTAACACATCCCTTATTCCCTAGTTTACATTGAAGAGGTGACTTAACATTGTTATTCTTTGTCTGTAAATTCTGCATTGATTTATTCTAGCCAATGCATACTGAAAAGATGTTTTTCAAAATAACACAATAGTTTTAATGTACAACATGCAAAGACGTATCAATGCATGATCCACACATACATTACAAAGACTCCCAAGTGAGTGTGCAGGAGTGAAATAGCTAGTCTAATGAGTGTCCATTGCTACATTGCATACATTAACAAGAAAACATTTGTTACATAAACACAGCCATTAAAGACATTATGACCAAATGTATTCCAGTGTCAATGAATTCCCAGAATTGAGGCCAAATTAAATATACTAAATAGCAAACATGTTGCTAGCTTTGATGTAAAAATGCAGGTCAAGTACAAATACAGTGCATATCTGAAAATAGCTAATCCCTGCAGCTGTGTATATTGAATTCTTCAATTTTTTTTGTAGTAAAATATTGTTCCTCACAGTGGTGCCTATTGAAAAATATTTAAGGTGACCTCAAACTTTAATGTTAATATTTTTTTTCTAGTGCTAACATTAACACGACGCCTGTCTCACTGCCCTGTCCTCACAGACAGGACAGGTACTTCCTCTTCAGTCATCAGAAGTCCACAGTATCCTCCAGGTGGGACTTTGTTCAAACGCAGACCAAGACGGTTATTAGGTGGAAGGTTCTGAATCTTTGATGAGCGGTTCTCTGTTGAGGTACGTGGCCCAGTAGACCAGGTTGAAGCCACTGAACAGAACAGGGAACAGGATGCGCGACATGCGGTCGATCTTGCTGACGCTGTTGAAGGTCTTCTTGCTGTGCTCGGGCCGGGCCTCCGCTGGGCTCCTGGGGAGGGGGGGGATCCCACCGGGCAGGCAGGGCTCCTTGGGGAGGGGGGGGGTCCTCCCGGGCAGGCAGGGCTCCTTGGGGAGGGGGGGGGTCCTCCCGGGCAGGCAGGGCTCCTTGGGGAGGGGGGGGGTCCTCCCGGGCAGGCAGGGCTCCTTGGGGAGGGGAGGGGTGTAGTTGGTCACAGCCACCGCATAAGCGCTGTTCTTCTTCACCTCCTTTTTCTGTGAACGTAAAAACCACAACAAAAAATAACAAAAGCTAAGGTTCATTTATTCGAGGATATTTTTGACTTCCTCCTAAACAAGTGGAGAATAGAACCGAAGGTTTGTGGCTGAGTACTCTTTCACAGATGAGTCATCCTAGGACAAACACAGGTTTAACACTAATTATGGTCTGCTCCTTTGAGGTCCCAGGACATGGCTAGTAGACTGAACTAATGAAGGTACGCCTACGACCCGGGCCCTGGTACATAACAGTAGTAGACCCATCATAAGTGTTAGGATGAGGACACTGTTTGTCCTACGATGTGTGAACAGGGTAGAAAGCATTGGGGGTACATTCAGGTGTTGATCCTGCAGAAGATGCATCAGAGGTAGTGTGATGGTGGCCCCCTTGTGCTCCAGTTACCATGCTGTGATGTGTGAATGTATATATGTATGTGTATGTGTATGTATATGTATATATGTATGTACTGTATATGTATATGTGTACCTTATCATGTATCACGCTCCTGCCATCCCACGCCCAGCCCCGCTTGGTGAAGTAGTTCACGGTGGCAAATTCAATGAGCGCAGAGAAAACGAAGGCATAGCAGACGGCGATGAACCAGTCCATGGCGGTGGCGTACGCCACCTTGGGAAGGGAATTGCGGGCACTGATGCTCAGCGTTGTCATGGTGAGCACCGTGGTGACACCTGTACACACAATATCATAGAAAATATCATCTAATTAAATATGATCTTGCTAGTCATCTCTTTATTCCCTTATTCTCTCAATACAACTTCCTACATAATGTTTCTGAAAGTTACTTTATAACATACTATCATACTATAGTAATAAAGACAGACAGACACTGCTAGTTATATGCTATTGAACACAATTCGAGACACTATTAATAAAGTCTATTAATAAAGCACCATTCATAGACAAGTATGTTTTAAGTGCTTTAAAAAGGAAGACATCAAATGTAAAACCATTAAAAGGAGGATCATTAAATATTATAATAATTATATTATATTATATTTTGTATATATTTTAGTATATATTATACCGTATATTTGCTGCGTTAAGTGATTCTTATGATTCTTTTTATATTTTTGGGTCACGCTACAAAAATGAAGCAAAATATTTTGCACTCTGTGCTTCTGGCATACTCATCTTATTTCTTTGAGGTTTAACCTCTTTATCCACAGAGCAGCTGTTAATATTCTACTTTCAAGGCGATTGCTGCATATTTTTCCCGTCATGGCAGGAGGCCATTGGCTTCATCTGCTAGTTAACTGTGAGCTATGGGCTGGAGATTCTTTCTCTCTCTGAGAACAAAACAGACAAAAGCGAGTGAGCAATGTTTGACTGTCTGATGGTGATGGAGACAGGCGTGATCATACTACGTGCTCTCACCAAGTTTAGACAGTTCATTATTTTCCCCCCAGTTTCAGTTGTAATGTCCACATTGACAAAGCTCCTGGTCTTCTTAAGAAGGGGCTGCACCCGACTGACCGGGTCAAGCCTCTGCTGAAGGGAAGCTGCTTTGATGAGACCCTGGACATGCTTCATGTCACCGGGGGAATAGTTCTGTTGCTCAGTCTTGTCAGGTGTTTCTTGTCCAGTACTGTGATAGCACTGTTTCCACTTATTTAGCGCTTTCATGTGTGGTTCCTCGATGGTAGAAGGAAGTATCTATCTCCAAGCAGTCACTCTGCTTGGGTGGCAGTCTAGCTCAGGAGGTAGAGTTGCTGGTTCGATCCCCGGCTCCTCCTAGCAAAAACTGTGGAGGTGTCCTTGAGGAAGACCCTAACCCTAACTGCTCCCTCTGTATAAACAGCTGCCCACTGCTCCTAATACTAGGATGGGTTACATGCAGAGAACACATTTCACTGTATGTGACCAATAAAGAAGATTCAATCCTCACCATTTGTTTGTTGACTCAGAACCGTAACCTTTTTGTAATGAGTATGAAGTTTGGAAATAGATGATACTAACTTAGCATTGTCTGTGATTTGTCATCAAGGAGTTTGACAGAGAACTTGCAGCTATAACTGATAACAACTGATACAAATAACAACCTTGTTTCACAAATAATGAATTACTCAAAATGTTAAAATAGTATGTACGTGTGAAATTGTTTATAAAGTGGATCTATGCTATCAGTTACAACAATGTAAGGTAAGTTAGTAAGTAATAAGTTATGGTTACCGAACACGGTTCTTGCTGGCACAGACTCCCGGTTGAGCCAAAAGGAGACTTGCGAGAGGATAACCGTCATGATGCATGGGAGATAGGTTTGAATCACAAAGTAGCCAATCTTTCTTTTTAAATGGAAGTGGGCAGTCATGACAGTGTATTCACCTAAGGACAATAAAAGAAAATAGGCCATCAGTAAACATCCTATATGTGGAAGAATAGGCATGTTCTTCAAGTGAAGTGATATCCATATATGTGAATCAACCAATGATAATCATGTGAGAAATAGCTGCAGGACAAGGTCATGAGGTGATAGTGAGGAGGGTTGAAGTGAGGAAGTGAGGAAGTGTGTAGTGTAGTGAGGAGGGTTGAAGTGAGGAAGTGAGGAAGTGTGGTACACACCAGTGCTGGACTTAATGGTCTCCTGCCCCACTGTTTGACCCACCAAGTCATACTGGTTGAGTCTGGATGCATCGGGGGCAACCTCCACTGACTGGGAGGCATTACGGGTCCAGAGGTAGGTCACCTCTGCCTTGGTGTAGGCATCTGAAACAGGACCAAGATGTCTGACCAACAAAATCTCCCGATATGCACACCTCTTTTTTGTATAATCTAGGTAAAAGTACTGGCTGGAACGGGAATAGGAATAGGAAACATACTAATGCACGCATTTCACCACCACTTACAGCTGCCAAACTTGAGTGGACATGAATGAGAGTCCATTGGAAAGTCTTCAAGGTGCATAGGACACTCAGCTTGAACAGTTAACCTACAGTAGAACATAGACATAGGACACTCAGCTTGAACAGTTAACCTATAGTAGAACATAGACATAGGACACTCAGCTTGAACAGTTAACCTATAGTAGAACATAGACATAGGACACTCAGCTTGAACAGTTAACCTATAGTAGAACATAGACATAGGACACTCAGCTTGAACAGTTAACCTATAGTAGAACATAGACATAGGACACTCAGCTTGAACAGTTAACCTATAGTAGAACATAGACATAGGACACTCAGCTTGAACAGTTAACCTATAGTAGAACATAGACATAGGACACTCAGCTTGAACAGTTAACCTATAGTAGAACATAGACATAGTACACTCAGCTTGAACAGTTAACCTATAGTAGAACATAGACATAGGACACTCAGCTTGAACAGTTAACCGATGGTAGAACATACATAGACTTAGAACTCAGCTTGAACAGTTAACCGTTAACAGTTAACCTAGTAAAAAATAGGACATTCTGCTTGAACAGTTAACCTAGTACAACATAGGACACTCTGCTTGAACAGTTAACCTAGTACAACATAGGACATTCTGCTTGAACAGTTAACCTAGTATAACATAGGACATTCTGCTTGAACAGTTAACCTAGTACAAAATAGGACATTCTGCTTGAACAGTTAACCTAGCAATGGATGCTTTTATATAGAGCTTTACAAGTCATTCACCCATTCATACACAGGGTGGAGTCAGCCATGTCAGGACCAGTTAGTTAGTTTAGGGTGACTTGCTCAAGCACCCTAAAGACCTCCACAGTTTTTGCTAGGAGGAGCTGGGGGATTGAACCAGCAACCTTCCGGTTGAGAGGCGACCGCTCTACCTCCTGAGCTATACTGCCAGCCACAGTGCTACTGTAGTATTTGTAGGCTTTCGTAAAACAGGGCGGTCGATGCAGTAGAAAGGTGCAACAAATGCAAAGAAACAACAGCCCTAGAGAACCGGTGCTACATGACCAGAGAACAACAGCCCTAGAGAACTGGAGCTACATGACCAGAGAACAACAGTTGGAACAACAGCCCTAGAGAACTGGTGCTACATGACCAGAGAACAACAGCCCTAGAGAACTGGTGCTACATGACCAGAGAACAACAGCCCTAGAGAACTGGTGCTACATGACCAGAGAACAACAGCCCTAGAGAACCGGTGCTACATGACCAGAGAACAACAGTTGGAACAACAGCCCTAGAGAACCGGTGCTACATGACCAGAGAACAACAGCCCTAGAGAACTGGTGCTATACGACCAGAGAACAACAGTTGGAACAACAGCCCTAGAGAACTGGTGCTACATGACCAGAGAACGACAGTTGGAACAACAGCCCTATAGCCGGCAAAAGTCCGCTGGATGACACAAATGATGCAAAATGAGTATCCTACATCTTCCTCATGTAGGAGGTAGAGTATCCTACATCCTCCTCATGTAGGAGGTAGAGTATCCTACATCCTCCTCATGTAGGAGGTAGTGTATCCTACATCCTCCCCATGTAGGAGGTAGAGTATCCTACATCCTCCTCATGTAGGAGGTAGAGTATCCTACATCCTCCTCATGTAGGAGGTAGAGTATCCTATATCCTCCCCATGTAGGAGGTAGAGTATCCTACATCCTCCCCATGTAGGAGGAAGAGTATCCTAGAGGTAGAGTATTCTACATCCTCCTCATGAAGGAGGTATCCTCATCATGTATCCTCATCATGTATCCTCATGTATCCTCATGTATCCTCATCATGTATCCTCATCATGTATTCTCATCATGTATCCTCATCATGTATCCTCATCATGTATCCTCATCATGTATCCTCATCATGTGTCCTCATCATGTGCCTCATCATGTATCCTCATCATGTGTCCTCATCATGTGTCCTCATCATGTGCCCTCATCATGTATCCTCATCATGTGTCCTCATCATGTATCCTCATCATGTGTCCTCATCATGTATCCTCATCATGTATCCTCATCATGTATCCTCATCATGTATCCTCATCATGTATCCTCATCATGTATCCTCATGTATCCTCATGTATCCTCATCATGTATCATCATGTATCCTCATCATGTATCCTCATCATGTATCCTCATGTATCCTCATCATGTATCCTCATGTATCCTCATGTATCCTCATCATGTATCCTCATCATGTATCCTCATCATGTATCCTCATGTATCTCATGTATCCTCATGTATCCTCATCATGTATCCTCATCATGTATCCTCATGTATCCTCATCATGTATCCTCATGTATCCTCATCATGTATCCTCATGTATCCTCATCATGTATCCTCATGTATCCTCATGTATCATCATGTATCCTCATGTATCCTCATGTATCCTCATCATGTATCCTCATGTATCCTCATCATGTATCCTCATCATGTATCCTCATCATGTATCCTCATGTATCCTCATGTATCCTCAACATGTATCCTCATGTATCATCATGTATCCTCATGTATCCTCATGTATCCTCATCATGTATCCTCATGTATCCTCATCATGTATCCTCATGTATCCTCATCATGTATCCTCATGTATCCTCATGTATCCTCATGTATCATCATGTATCCTCATGTATCATCATGTATCCTCATCATGTATCATCATGTATCCTCATCATGTATCCTCATCATGTATCCTCATGTATCCTCATGTATCCTCATGTATCCTCATCATGTATCCTCATCATGTATCCTCATCATGTATCCTCATGTATCCTCATGTATCCTCATCATGTATCCTCATGTATCCTCATGTATCCTCATGTATCCTCATCATGTATCCTCATGTATCCTCATGTATCCTCATCATGTATCATCATGTATCCTCATCATGTACCCTCATGTATCCTCATCATGTAATCCTCATCATGTATCCTCATCATGTATCCTCATGTATCATCATGTATCCTCATGTATCATCATGTATCCTCATCATGTATCCTCATGTATCCTCATGTATCTTCATGTATCCTCAACATCTATCCTCATGTATCCTCATGTATCATCATGTATCCTCATGTATCCTCATCATGTATCCTCATGTATCATCATGTATCCTCATGTATCCTCATCATGTATCCTCATGTATCCTCATCATGTATCCTCATCATGTATCCTCATGTATCCTCATGTATCCTCATCATGTATCCTCATCATGTATCCTCATGTATCCTCATCATGTATCCTCATCATGTATCCTCATCATGTATCCTCATCATGTGTCCTCATGTATCCTCATCATGTATCCTCATGTATCCTCATCATGTATCCTCATGTATCCTCATCATGTATCCTCATGTATCCTCATCATGTGTCCTCATCATGTATCCTCATCATGTATCCTCATGTATCCTCATCATGTATCCTCATCATGTGTCCTCATGTATCCTCATCATGTGTCCTCATCATGTATCCTCATGTATCCTCATCATGTATCCTCATCATGTATCCTCATCATGTATCCTCATCATGTATCCTCATCAGTGTCCTCATCATGTGTCCTCATCATGTATCCTCATCATGTATCCTCATCATGTATCCTCATCATGTATCCTCATGTATCCTCATCATGTATCCTCATCATGTATCCTCATGTATCCTCATCATGTGTCCTCATCATGTATCCTCATCATGTATCCTCATCATGTATCCTCATCATGTATCCTCATCATGTGTCCTCATCATGTATCCTCATCATGTATCCTCATGTATCCTCATCATGTATCCTCATCATGTATCCTCATCATGTGTCCTCATCATGTATCCTCATCATGTGTCCTCATCATGTGTCCTCATCATGTATCCTCATCATGTGTCCTCATCATGTATCCTCATCATGTGTCCTCATCATGTATCCTCATCATGTATCCTCATCATGTGTCCTCATCATGTGTCCTCATCATGTGTCCTCATCATGTATCCTCATCATGTATCCTCATCATGTGTCCTCATCATGTATCCTCATCATGTATCCTCATCATGTGTCCTCATCATGTGTCCTCATCATGTATCCTCATCATGTATCCTCATCATGTATCCTCATCATGTGTCCTCATCATGTGTCCTCATCATGTATCCTCATCATGTGTCCTCATCATGTATCCTCATCATGTATCCTCATCATGTGTCCTCATCATGTGTCCTCATCATGTGTCCTCATCATGTATCCTCATCATGTGTCCTCATCATGTATCCTCATCATGTATCCTCATCATGTATCTTCATCATGTATCCTCATCATGTGTCCTCATCATGTATCCTCATGGCATGTGTCCTCATCATGTATCCTCATCATGTGTCCTCATCATGTGTCCTCATCATGTATCCTCATCATGTGTCCTCATCATGTATCCTTATCATCATTATCCATACAGACTGACTACACACAACACTGACATGCAGCAAACATGATGTTCAATGTGTTTCCATTTCTTGCTTTCTCCTAGCTGTATGGCCTCTCTCTCCATGGCTCTGGGATGCTCTGCAGAGATGGCTGCATCTGCTGCTGTCTCCTGGCATGATGTCAGTATCCACATTGACCAATGGGAGGAGCAGCTGCACAGCAGGGAGCAGCAGGGCTCCCTGAGGCCGGGGGTCAACACAGTCTGGAAGCTCCTCCACACAGTGGGCCCATTCCCCTGGCCTGATATGGAGCAGCTAGCATTATATCCAAGTATGATTAATACTACCACATTCGCATTGTAGCACGTAATATGTTTCATTTCAATGCATTGTTTAAGCAGTTTTCCTTTGACTTTTAGTTTAATTTGATATAGGGTCTGTATTGAGTAGCTAGAAGGCTATATCCTCACTCTTCTGTGCTTTGTTGATGGAGTTTGGCTGTGTGCATCCCTATGGATCGACACGCCTGAAGGAGAACACTAGAATTGAATTAAGAATAGAAAACTAAATGCATATTTCTGCAAAGCTGTAGGTTAGTCATTTTGTAGAAGTGCCACAGCAATGCGTCAGCAATAAGTGAGTGAACTGCTCTGTGGGAATATCAGTATCAATATCCTCTGGATGAGACTCGCAAATTTCTGACCTATTGGTCAGAAATTTGCCAGGGCGGCAGTTTAGCTCAGGAGGTAGAGCGGTCGCCTCACAACCGGAAGGTCGCTGGTTTGGTCCCCGGCTCCTCCTAGCAAAACCTGTTGGGGTGTCCCTGAGCAAGACCCCCTAACGGCTCCTGACGGGCTGGCTGTCTCCTTGATGGCTGACTCCGCCCTCAGTGGGTGAATGTGTGTATGAATGGGTGAATGGGAGGCATGACTTGTAAAGCGCTTTGGATAAAAGCGCTGTGTAGATAAAAGCATCCATTGCACACACACACACACACACTCTCACACAATGTAAAGCGCTTTGGGTGTCTCGAAAAGTGCTACATAAATGCAATGAATTATTCCCTGATTGGTTCATCTTGCAGGCGCGTGGATGCTACACTTGAATGGCGGGGGAACATAGGGAGGAGGTTTCTGCTCTCTCTCTGTTCCACTTACCTTCAGCCGCTCTAAGCCATAGAAACCACCGATTCACCTCATAGTGTACAGCAGGGTCCCATCCTCCATGATCCTCAGCAGCTTGTTGGGCATGGTCATGTTGTGGGCCACTGACTTCTTGCCGTTGTGGAAGAAGGTGTCAGGGGTCCAGATCTTGCTGGCCATCAGGTTGTTGAGGCGCAGGATGTCCATGGGCCCGTGGAACTTCAGCCTCTCGTCCTTCCAGCTCTGACGGAAGAACACATCCACCGTGTACTCCTGGTCACAGGGGAACCACAAACAGGGACAAGCATTTACATCCAGCCAAGGTGCTGGAAAGGAGGGTTCGGCCGATAGTCGAACCTCAGATTGAAGAGGAACAATGCGGATTCCGCCCTGGTCGTGGAACAACGGACCAGCTTTTCACTCTTGCAAGGATCCTGGAGGGGCCTTGGGAGTATGCCCATCCGGTCTACATGTGTTTTGTAGATTTGGAGAAGGCATATGATCGGGTCCCTCGGGAAATACTGTGGGGGGTGCTGCGGGAGTATGGGGTGCGGGGGTCACTGTTGAGGGCCATCCAATCTCTCTACTCCCAAAGCAAGAGCTGTGTCCGGATTCTCGGTACAAAGTCAGGCCTGTTCTCAGTGGGTGTTGGCCTCTGCCAGGGCTGCGCTTTGTCACCCATCCTGTTTGTGATTTTCATGGACAGGATTTCAAGGCGTAGTCATGGAGGGGAGGGGTTTCAGTATGGTGGGCTCAGGATTGAATCGCTGCTGTTTGCAGATGATGTGGTCCTGTTTGCGTCATCAGTATGTGACCTTCAGCACTCACTGGATCGGTTTGCAGCAGAATGTGAAGCGGCTGGGATGAGGATCAGCACCTCCAAATCTGAGGCCATGGTTCTTAGCAGGAAACCGGTGGATTGTCTACTCCAAGTAGGGAGGGAGTCCTTATCCCAAGTGAAGGAGTTCAAGTATCTCAGGGTCTTGTTCTCGAGTGAGGGGAGGATGGAGTGTGAGATTGACAGGAGAATAGGTGCAGCGGGAGCGGTATTGGGTGCACTTTGGCGCACCGTTGTAACCAAAAGAGAGCTGAGCCAGAAGGCAAAGCTCTCGATCTACCGATCAGTCTTCGTTCCTACCCTCACCTATGGCCATGAGCAATGGGTAATGACCGAACGGACGAGATCGCGAATAGAAGCGGCCGAAATGAGTTTCCTCAGGAGGGTGGCTGGTATCTCCCTGAGGGATAGGGTGAGAAGCTCAGTCACTCGTGAGAGACTCGGAGTAGAGCCGCTGCTCCTTCGCGTAGAAAGGAGCCAGTTGAGGTGGTTCGGGCATCTAGTAAGGATGCTTCCTGGTCGCCTCCCGAGGGAGGTTTTCCAGGCACATCCAACTGGGAAGAGACCACGGGGCAGACCGAGGTACAGGTGGGGTGATTACATCTCCACACTGGCCTGGGAACGCCTCGGGATCCCCCAGTCAGAGCTAGTCGATGTTGCCAGGGAGAGGGAAGTTTGGAGTCCCCTGCTGAAGCTGCTACCTCCGCGACCCGATTTCGGATAAGCGGGAGAAGATGGATGGATGGATGGATGGATGGCTTGGTCACCACGAAGCAGCCGACTCTCCGTCTAAGAGAACAAGATGTGCGCTATTCTGGATTTAATGAAACGAAGAACGGAAATAAAAGATCATAACATTTAGACAATTATATTCCACAAACCCTCTAGAGCAGGGGTTCTCAAACTGGGGTCCGTGAACCCCCTCTTCGAGAGCAGGGGGGGTCAGCTCTCAGGTCTTGAGAACTGTTAGCTCTGATGGTAAATCCTTGAATCGCTTTCAACATAGATTACTCCAAAGCATCACGGGACCATCTTCAATATCCCTCCTTGCAGAATGCACTGCTGCCACATGTTAGTGATGCAAATGGAACGCTCCTACTTATTATAAATTATTATAAATATACAAGAGGATTTGGCATCCGTTTTAAACTGACATCACGTTTCATTGTGTGTGTGTGTGTGTGTGTGTGTGTGCGTGCATGTGTGTGTCTTGTTTGTGTGTGTGTGTGTGTGTGTGTGTGTGCGTGTGTGTGTGTGTCGTGTGTGTGTGTGTGTGTGTGTGTGTGTGTGTGTGTACTGAAATATAAGGTGCATAAGGAAGGCCTGAATGGAATGGGTCTGCAGCTTCTTTGCTAAAAGGTGCAGCATCAATGATGCAAAGCTCCATCCATCTTTGTCATTTCTCTTTTTTTCCTCCGTCTCTTTGAGGGCCGGCTGGACGGAACAAGAATACTTCCACTACATCTGACCTGCTCCGTGTTGCCCTCCGCTTCTATATGGATTAATATTTGAGGGACTGCAAGGAGCTGGGCACAGCGAATGGGCTGTGGAAAAGCTTTTAGGGTCGGGCTAAAGTAGAGTAATGGAACAACTCATTCCACCCAGGTGCACCACAGAACGCCACAGGAAGTCCTTTCTTCCTGTGGCCATCACTCTCTATAATTCATCTACCTCGGGTCGTGAGAGGGACAGTGGAGACTCAGTGACCTGAGGCCAATGCACTGTTATTATTATTGTTTGGTCAACTCACTGTAAATCCCTTCACTGTAATTCAATTTCACTTTTCACTTTTCACATGTCACTTTTTCAGTATTCATTCAGAGTTATTTATTAGTATTCTATTACTGCCAATTTGCACTATACGTATTGTTGTGTATTGTATATACCTACGTATTACTGTAATAATACTGTAAATTGTGCAATTTATCTATCAATACATTTAGATTTCATTTAGAGTTAATTTTGTTATATTTTGTTTATACTAGTTTAGTTTAGTTTGTTGTTATTTAGTTTTTAGGTATTAGTATATTTTGTGTGCATTTATTCCCCCTGTTACAACTGTTGCACCTTAATTTCCCTCTGGATAAATAAAGTTATCTTGAATCTTGAATCAATGGAAGAGACGCAAGAAACACATCCAATGGGAAAATGGAAACACAAATAGCATAGAGATATAGACTACTGCGTGGTGGTGTGTGTGTGTGTGTGTGTGTGTGTGGTGTGTGTGTGTGTGTGGGTGTGTGTGTGTGTGTGTGTGTGTGTGTGTGTGTGTGTGTGTGTGTGTGTGTGTGTATCGAAAGACAAGGTTTCCAATAGCAACAGGAGACACAACTATCAACATATCAACTATCAACATTATGAACAAATATGGATGGATATGAATATGGATATACTTGACAGAAAAATGTCAAACGCCTGTTGAATCCAGCCCACTGCTCCTCCTACTAGGATGGGTTCAATGAGAGGAACTCATCTCACTGTGTGGACATGAGACCAATTAAGAGGATTAAATCCTCCAGGTTTAGATTTGGATTTAGAACTATATAACATTAAACAAGGACATTTCCTTTGGAGTCACATACCATGTCTGTGTCGGACACTGGGCCGAAGCTGGTCACATACATGTTGGTCTTGACCTCAGTTACACCATCTGTGAAAACAATGAAGGAAATCATGCAAATATCACGACTGACACAAAACCTAAATATAAACGTTAACTGTGGATGCGGTAAAGTTTTGTCACCACTTTGTTTGTATTGAACTCAAAGATTATTGTCAAACTTGGTAGTTAGTCAAACAGGAGTCAAATACTTCAACTTCAGATACATGTATGTTCTATATGGATTGTATTTCATTCTTATTAATTAGGTAGGTTCGTAGTAGTGAATGAGCAGCACTTTTTTTAAGTAGATTTTTTTTAATTTGACACAATTATTCCTGAGAACTTTATTTGAAAACCACTTCTAAAGCAATACATTAGGAACCGACAAATAGTCACGCTGAGACGTGGCTCGTATGCTATTCCTGGACACAGAACTCATATTAGAATGAAGAATGAATGATCATTTAATGTATGGAATGCCTTTGTTTTAGGTACCGAGGAGACACTGGGAGGAGAACATCATTTAAGACCCCAAGCCTCATCAAAGACACCTTCTACTGTAGTTTCCTAAATGTAGTTTTTCAGGAGAATTAATTGCTGGTCTGGAATTATCTTTCAGATCGTGAAACGATTTTAGGGTTATTATTTTATGAAGATTGGGATAGCCCAAAACACTATGGAGCTGTGTTCTCCTTTCTTTCTGTATCTGGCCCTCAAGATTTTCCATTTATTTGATATATTCATATTTATATCTTCTGCAATGACATTAATTCAAGATCATCATAATCAACTGTAGTATTCATGCTCTAAAAAAAAGCCACTGCACAATCAATTAGAATAAATTGGGTCAGGGTAAGTATTTAGTTATACAAAAGGATTTGTTAAAATTCTTCAGCCTCAAACTTGGGAAAGTCTGAGCCTGCGCTAGCTCCTGTCAGCCCCAGGAATACATCACAGAGCCAGTGTAGAGTTCTCTAAGATGTTCTGAAGACTCCTTTACTTAAGAAGATTAACATTCATCTTATCAAAAATGATAATATCTCATTTAAAGGTGCTTTAGGTAATATTTAAGAGCTATTATTTCAATGTAATTAGTTAGAAATAGAGTAGCCATCCTTTAGCTATTGGTGGGTAAAATGCACTGTGTGAATGTCTATCTTGAGTTGACTGCCCCAGCCTCTGTATAACACATGCTCTCTAAAAAATAAATCGTATTAGGAGAGACGATGTAGCTGAATAGCGTATGAATGTCCTGGCTGACTTCTGGTTCCTAATGGTTCATTTATGGTTAGGAACATTATTATTTCACAGCCTCATCTATTTGAAACCCCTGAATGTAGCCACAGATCGACCTCCTTAATGATGATCAAGGTAAAGGAAGGTTCTCACTTTGGAGAGTGGTAGAAGCATGTGGCTGAGCTCTCTGTTTCTCTTGTACTAGTACTTTGGACATTGTACTTGGATTATATGCTGACACTAGTCAGCACAAGTCACCCAGCTACGACCAGACCGAGGGACCACCACACACAGCCCCCCTCCCTGGGTGGGACACGGCTCACTCCTCAAACAGGAGCACAACGCATGGAGACGGAATGGGACCATATGAGGACACAACAAAAACGACTCTTTGTGTTCTCATTGGAATGGAAAATGGTTCAACTCCTACAGCTACAGGACTAGTGCCTTCACATCTGTTGGACCCTGGATCATCACCTCTATAGATTCAGTTCTGCTGCATGGCGTGAGCAAACACACCACGCTGTCGCACTGTGGTGCCCACACACTCACGCACATACATATTGCATGTTCAAATATCTGTGGCAATGGATCTAGAGATTAGTGAGTAAGTAAGTAAGCTTTATTTATAACCTTTCAAGAACAGGGCTCACAAAGTGCTTTAGAGAAGAGCCAAGTGTAAAATACACACACACACACACACACACACACACACACACACACACACACACACACACACACACACACACACACACACACACACACACACACACACACACACACACACACACACACACACACATCATCATCGGCGGTCACTCGTAGTCGAGTATGACTGTCCTCCTTCTTGGTCCTTGTGGGTCTTCAGGTGGGCATAGAGGCCGATTCTGGACCCGATTATTCTTGTGCAGTGTGGACAGGGGAATGTAGTGGTGGGGGGTTTGGGTTGGACCTGTTTGGTGGTTGCTCTCTCCTTCCTGAGTCTGCGCTTGTCTTGTGCAGCATGGCAGAGGTCATCATTATATCGTGCAGCACCCTCACGGACAAGGTTTCTCCAGGTCGCCCTGTCTGTTGCCATGTCTTCCCAAGCTTTTAGGTCTATGTGGCACTTCTTTAGGTTTGTTTTTATGTTATCTTTGTACCTCTTCTTTTGGCCTCCAGGGGCCCGTTTCCCTTTAACAAGCTGGGAATAAAGGACTTGTTTTGGGAGGCGAGAGTCAGGCATGCGGATAACATGGCCAGTCCATCTGAGCTGGTTTTGGGCAATGGTGGCAGTGATGGTGGGAATGTCAGCCTCCTCCAGGACGCTGGTGTTCGTGCGCCGATCCTCCCAGCTAATCCTGAGGATTTTTCGGAGGGATCTTTGATGGTATGCCTCAAGTGCCTTTAAGTGCCTGCTGTATGTGGTCCAGGCTTCTGATCCATACAGAAGAGTGGGGAGCACCACAGCTTTATAGACCAAGATTTTGGTCTTTGCTTGGAGGTCACGATTCTCAAAGACTCTCTTCCTTAGCCTTGAGAAAGCCCCACTGGCACAGCTGAGGCGATGGTGTATTTCATCATCAATGACAGCTTTTGATGATAGGAGGCTGCCAAGGTATGGGAAGTAATCCACATTTTCCAGTCTGATGTTGTCAATGGAGATGTTTGGGGGTAGGACAGACGTACTGCTGTTTGGTGGTGGTTGGTGGAGGATTTGGGTCTTTTTTATGTTAATGGCTAGACCAAGCTGTTTGTATGCTTTCGCAAAGGCTGATAGGATACCCTGTAGGTCCTCTTCCGAGAGGGCTACAAGGGCGTTGTCGTCCGCATACTGCAGCTCCATGATCGATATGGTGGTGGTTTGACCTTTAGCCCTGAAACGGTTGATGTTGAGGAGTTGGCCGTCAGTTCTGTACATGATGTTGACTCCCTGGGGCAGATGCTTGCTTGTGAGATGTAGGATAGCAGCAACAAAGATGGAGAATAGCGTTGGAGCGATGACACATCCCTGTTTGACTCCTGTGTCGACCCGGAAGGGTTCAGTTTCGTCTCCACTGCCACTGAGTACCGTGGCTGACATATTGTCATGCAGCAGTCTCAGTACCCGGACGTATTTTTCTGGGCAGCCAATCTTTGCCAGTACCAGCCAGAGGGCCTGACGGTTCACTGAGTCAAAGGCTTTGGTGAGGTCTATGAAGGCCATGTATAACGGTTGATTTTGTTCCCGGCATTTTTCTTGCAGTTGGCGAGTAGTGAAGATCATGTCTGTAGTGCCTCTGTTTGGGCGAAATCCACTCTGAGACTCAGGAAGGATGCTTTCTGACAGGGGGGTGAGTCTGTTGGCCAACACCCGAGCTAGGGCTTTCCCTATGGTGGACAAGAGAGAAATACCACGGTAATTTCCGCAGTCTGCCTTGTCTCCCTTCTTAAATATGGAGACAATTAAGGCATCCCTAAGCTGAGCAGGGATTTCCTCTTCTTCCCAGATTTTGAGAAGCAGGGCATGGATGTGCTTAAGAAGATCGGGTCCGCCTTTCTTCAGGACCTCTGCTGGGATGCCGTCGGGCCCAGCAGCCTTGTTGTTTTTCATTTTCTTAATGGCAACCAGCACCTCACCCAGGCTGGGTGGTTCTCCCATGCTTTCAACTATGGGCTGTTGAGGGAGTTGGTCAAGAGCCTCCATCTCAGGAATGGTGTCCCTGTTTAAGAGGTCCTTATAGTGCTCTTTCCACCTGTTTGCTATTGCATCCTTGTCCTTCAGAAGCAAGAACCCATCTTTAGAGCGAAGGGGGGTTAGGCAGCGATAGCTGGGACCATATACCGCTCTTGTGGCATCGAAGAATCCTCTTGTATCACCAGAGTCGGCAAGCTGCTGGATCTCCAGGGCCTTCTTTGTCCACCACTGGTTCTTCAGTTTCCTAACTTGCGTTTGGACGGCTGCCTTCGCTTTGGCATGGGCTGCTCTTTTCACCTTGCAGTGGATGTTATTTTGCCAGGTGATGAACGTTTGCCGCTTGATGTCAATGAGTTGCTGAACCTCGGTGTCATTCTCATCATACCAGTCTTGATGTCTCCGCTTTTTTTGACCAAGAATGTTTTTGCAGGAGTTCATGATGGCAGTAGAAAGGGTGGCCCAGTGTTTTTCAGTATCCTCCGGATACTGTTTAGGCAAGGCTGCGCTAAGAGCATCCTGCAGCTGTTGTTGGTAGGTGGTGTCACCCAACAGGTCGATGTTTAGCTTTGGCCGGCTCTGTCTTTTCTGCATCCTTCTTTTCCGCATTAAGCGGATAGACATGATGGAGCGAATGAGGCGGTGGTCAGTCCAGCAGTCGTCTGCACTGGTCATTGCTCTGGTGTTAAGGACATCACGGCGGTCTTTGGAGCGGACAATGACGTAGTCAATGAGATGCCATAGTTTGGAGCGAGGATGCATCCATGATGTTTTGAACTTGTTTTTTTGACGGAAAAGTGTGTTGGTGATGACCAGGTTGTGCTCTGAGCACTTGGTTAGCAGTAGTATGCCATTGGAGTTAGTGTTTCCAACCCCTTCTCTCCCCAGCGTGCCTCTCCATAGGTGGTGGTTTCGTCCCACTCTGGCATTGAAATCTCCAAGCAGGATTAACTTGTCCTCCTTGGGGACTTCAGATAGAATTTTGTCCAGGTCAGCATAGAAGGCCTCCTTTACTTCATCCTGTGCATCAAGCGTTGGGGCGTAGGCACTAATAACGGTGGCCATCTGACTGCTGGCAAGCATCAGACGTATGGTCATTAGGCGCTCGTTGATGCCCACAGGGAGTTCATGGAGGTGGTTGATGAGGCAGTTCTTGATAGCAAAACCCACACTATGGATTCGTGGCTCATTTGCAGGCTTTCCTTTCCAAAAGAAAGTATATCCGCCTTTTTCCTCCTTCAGCTGCCCTTCATCAGCCAGTCGGGTCTCGGAGAGCGCTGCAATGTCGATCTGGAACTTCCTTAGCTCTCTGGAGATGATGGCAGTTCGCCTTTCAGGTCGATCGCTGGCTTTGTTGTCCGTGAGGGTCCGCACATTCCAGGCTCCAATACGTAAATGTTTTTGTTTTTCTTTTCTTTTTTGTTTCTGACCGCGTAATGGTGGTCCCTCTGGATGCGGTATTCCAGACAGGATTTTGTGAGGCAGGCTATGTTTGGGGTACCTTTTCTAACCCCCTCCCCTACTGGGGTGAGCAGAGTGGACCCTGAATAGGGGCTGCTCAGTCATGGGTGCAGCTGCCGAGAAGCTCTTTCTGCCTCAGTCCAAGAGCTTAGCGACTGAATCAAACACCCATCGCCTGTGTGCCGGGTTGTGACTAGGAACTACCAGACTTCACTGTCCTGCCCCCGTTACCACTTCCTGAACACCACAGGACTTTGTCTTCCAGGATGTAAAATGGGTAGGTTCCCTTCGGGAGGACGCCTGCGCGTGATGTCTTTTAACGTGGGGAGACTGATGCGCCTGCAGCCACCACACGGTCCTTGGCAGAGAGGGGCCTGAATCCAATGGCATGGAATCCATGACGAATGGAGACCACCCTCTGTTGCAGCCTTCATCCGCCTTCAGTGCCGTTGTGACTTAGAGTATCATCCTTCGCCACTTCCGCCGTTGAGGTCTTTGGATCGCACTTTGTCTGGGACCTCCCCCTCGACCTTACCGCCATGGGTGACCCTACCAGGAGCTAAAAAGCTCCAGACGGCATCGCTCTTAGGTTCATTGGAACACACAAGGTTCTCCACCACGGCAAGGTGGCGATCCATGGAGAACACACACACACACACACACACACACACACACACACACACACACCTCCATACAACAGAAAGGCATTCAAACATATTAACCTTCCACCTTGTTGTCCAACGGCCGTGGGAAGGTTATTAAGATATTAAAGATATTAAAATCAACCCCAAATTTGAATACAAACAATTAAAAGATGTATAAATGCATCAATGAGTTACATTAACCGAAGATCAGGTGCTATGAAATGATGATTAGTTCCCTCCTCTCTGCTTCAGTCCACTGCGCCTGAACTCCTGCCCTTCCTGACACATATCATCAACGCATCTCTGACGTCTGGATGCTTTCCCGCTGCTTTCAAGACTGCCAGAGTCACCCCCCTCCTGAAGAAACCAACACTCGACCCCTCTGAACTCAAGAACTACAGATCAGTATCCCTTTTTTTCTTATCCAAAACTCTTGAACCAATTGTCCTTGTATCTCCACCAGAACTGCCTCTTGGACCCCCACCAATCTAGTTTTAAGGCAGGTCACTCAACAGAAACTAACCTTCTGGCAGTAACTGAGTCGCTCCATGTTGCTAGAGCAAATGGGAGGGTCTGTGTCGGAACCACGCCGACTGACTACTGGGGTTCCACAAGGATCGGTCCTGGGTCCTCTTCCCTTCTCCCGCTACACAACGTCCCTTGATGCTGTTATCCACTCCCATGACTTATCCTACCACTGCTATGCTGACGACACCCAACTGGTCTTGTCGTTTCCCCCCTCTGACACGCAAGTGTAAACACGCATTGCCGCGTGCTTATCAGACATCTCAAATTGGATGTCGATGCACCACCTAAAGCTCAACCTGGACAAGACTGAGCTAGTGTTCTTCCCGGCAAAGGGCTGTCCGCACCGAGACCTGGCTGTCACCATTGATGATGCTGTGGTGACACCTACTCGGACCGCAAGGAATCTGGGTGTGACCCTGGACGACCAACTGTCGTTCTCGGCAAACATTGCATCAGTGACACGCTCCTGCAGATTCCTCCTTTACAACATCAGGAGGATTCGGCCTTTTCTCACTGAAAGGCTGCCAGGTGCTCATCCAGGCTCTTGTCATCTCCCGGCTGGACTACTGCAACTCCCTCCTTGCTGGCGCCCCGGCATTTACCATCAGGCCCCTGGAGCTCATTCAGAAAACTGCAGCTTGCCTGGTGTTCAACCGCCCCAAGTACTCCCACACATCTACCCTCCTTCGGACTATGCACTGGCTACCTGTAGCTGCTCGCATCCAGTTCAAGACCTTGGTGCTAGCCTACAAGGCAGTAAAAGGTACTGCTCCATCCTACCTCCAGGCAATGGTCAAGCCCTACATCCCAACCCGTCCACTTCGCTCGGCTTCTTCTGGCCGTCTGCTTGCCCCCTCGCTTAGGGGCCCGTGTGGCCGATCTACGTGGTCACAACTCTTCTCCGTCCTGTGGCCCCAATTTGGTAGAACAAACTCCCCACGGAGGTCATGACTGCAGAGGCACTCCCCATCTTCCGCCGCAGGCTGAAAACATCTCTTCAGGACACACTTCCCGGATCCTTCCTCGTAGCGTCAATTAAGTCAGTCAAAAGTAGATGACATATTATAGATAGGTAGATATTGTTCTAGATATTGTTGCATATTGTTTGCCAACTTATTGTACTTTTCCCTTACACTTTTGCCTTTATTATTGTACTTCTACCTGAGCACTGGTTCAGTTCTTGGAGACTTGTTAGAAATTAAATGCACTTTTGACTTCAGGTGACGAGTTGTTCTCTTACCTTCCTTTGTTAAACACACTACTGTAAGACACTTTGGATAAAAGCGTCTGCTAAATGACTGTAATGTAATGTAATGTAATGTAGTGTAATGTAATGTAATGTAATGTAGTGTAATGTAATGTAGTGTAATGTAATGTAGTGTAATGTAATGTAGTATGTAATGTAGTGTAATGTAATGTAGTGTAATGTAATGTAGTGTAATGTAATGTAATGTAGTGTAATGTAGTGTAATGTAGTGTAATGTAATGTAGTGTAATGTAATGTATGTAGTGTATTGTAATGTAGTGTAATGTAATGTAATGTAGTGTAATGTAATGTAGTGTAATGTAATGTAGTGTAATGTAGTGTAATGTAATGTAATGTAGTGTAATGTAGTGTAATGTAATGTAGTGTAATGCAATGTAATGTAGTGTAATGTAATGTAGTGTAATGTAGTGTAATGTAATGTAATGTAGTGTAATGTAGTGTATTGTAATGTAGTGTAATGTAATGTAGTGTAATGTAATGTAATGTAGTGTAATGTAGTGTAATGTAATGTAATGTAATGTAGTGTATTGTATTGTAATGTAATGTAATGTAATGTAGTGTAATGTAGTTTAATGTAATGTAGTGTAATGTAATGTAGTGTAGTGTAATGTAGTGTAATGTAATGTAGTGTAGTGTAATGTAATGTAGTGTAGTGTAATGTAATGTAGTGTAATGTAGTGTAATGTAATGTAGTGTAATGTAATGTAATGTAGTGTAGTGTAATGTAATGTAATGTAATGTAGTGTAATGTAGTGTAATGTAATGTAATGTAGTGTAATGTAGTGTAATGTAATGTAGTGTAAGGAGGTATGGCGCCGTACGAGATGGCTGCCGTGTCGCGAGCTCCCGCACGACGACGCAGTTTTTTGTTATTTATTATTTTTATCGCAAGTATTTTAGTTCAGGAAGTTAGCAGCACGTTCATTTATAACTTTTGCACACTTCGGGAGATCAGATCGACAGTCGCTCGCCGCCTACCGGAGTTTTTTCATTCTTTCGACTCGGACGTCCCGCCCGAAGTCACAGCTGGATTACTTCAACAAGGCGAACCTTAAGAAGGTTCTCCCGAAGTTCTACCAACACATAACGAGCAACACACGGGGCGAGCGGATCCTCGACCACTGCCTTCCGTGATGGCTACAAGGCCCTCCTCCGCCCACCGTTCGGCAAATCAGACCACCGCTCTATCCAGCTACTCCCCGCCTATAGGCAGAGACTGAAGCAGCAACCGATCGCTGTGAGGGAGGTCCAATGCTGGTCGGACCAATCAGACTATGCTGCAGGATTGTTTTGATCACGCTGACTGGCACAAGTTCCGCGTTGCCTCGGACAATAACATCAACGAGTACGCGTCCTCGGTCACCGGGTTCATCAAGAAGTGCATAGATGACATTGTTCCGACCAAGTCGGTTCGGATATATCCCAACCAGAAACCGTGGATTAACGGCGATGTTCGTGCTGCCCTCCACGCGCGTAACGCCGCCTTTGGCTCCGGGAATACGGAGGAATATACGAGAGCCCGTTACGACCTCCGTAAGACCATCGTCACTGCCAAGCGGGTGTACAAGGACAGAGTGGAAGATAAATTCAAGAGCCACGACGCCAGGGGTATGTGGCAGGGGCTGCAGACGATAACGAACTTCAGAGGGAGAACCAGTTGTGTAGAGCAGGGGTTCTCAAACTTTTTGTTTCTGCGGACCACTATTTATCATCAAGGATTTTCGCGGACCACCTCATATGCAAACCGTAAATTATATATACATATAAACGTAGTGTTAAAACGCAGATTTTTTTTATAGTTAATTATAGACAATCAAAACTAAATTGAAGCCTATCTGATACTTTTGTTGCACGTGTGACCGGTGTCTGTCTGCGTTGTGTATGTTTCTCAAAGAGGACGGCGGACAACTTATTTTTTTCTTTTGGTCCTTGACCATATATTCAAATCTGCATCCACTCATAGAACACAACAGCTGCATCAGTGAACATGAACTGCAGCTTCAGCTCTTTCAACATCCGATTGTATCCGTGTACAATAAGGAAATAATAAATAAAATAACAGATTTTGTGCAATTATAGGCTAATTAAACTCAAAACAATGCACACGCACAGCAAGTCCAAGCTAACCTTACCACTCAGCTAATGAGATGGATGATGTTGCTTTGCAGACGTCAACATCTGGATGTCAGGTTCCAGCGATGACAGCTTCAATCTGAGATCTGGTTCAATGTTAAGTCTGTTCCGATATTTTGTCTTCAACGAGACCAGTGATGAAAATCCCGACTCACAGAGGTAAGTGGTAGGAAAGGGCATAAGAAACATCAAGGCCTTGTCGGACAGCTCTGGGTATTCTGAAGCAGCTTTTAGCCAAAAGGCAGGCAGGCATCTCTGAGAAAAATCCACTTTTAAAGCACTGTCACAGGACAGTTCAACAAGGCTGTCTTGCTCTCTGGACGTAAGGTTTGCGAGGATGTCATCGTCCAGGGTCGCAAATGGATTTCTGATCCAGTTTGCAGTTGTGTCAGGGATAGGGAAGTACATCCGTAGCTGTGTTTTCAAACTGTGCAAGTGCTCCCTGACATCATTTTTCACATTATTTGGAAGCTGCATTTCCGCGGTGTCCAAAAAATCGGATAGGTTTGCAAACGAGTCATAGTTTGACTGCTCCAGGCGCCTGGCCCACATCTCCATCTTCTTGATTGTAGCTTCAACTTTGTCTTGCACGTGAAAAAGTGTCACTGACTTCCCCTGAAGACTCCGATTGAGTCCATTCAAATGCTCAAAAATATCTGCCAGGTATGCCAACTTGGCAAGCCACGGGGCATCACTGAAGCGATCTGAAAGTTCAAATTTTGAGTCAAGTAAAAACATTCTCACTTCATCGCGCAACTCGTAGAGCCGCACAAGCACCTTTCCTCTCGATAGCCACCGGACCTCGGTGTGCACAAGTAATTGCCGGTGATCACTGCCCATCTCATCGCATAAAACGGCAAACAACCGGGCATTCAGTGGACGGGCCTTGATAAAATTGACCGTTCGTACTGCTTCATCCAGAACAGTTTTGAGATCAGGAGGCATTTTTTGGGCTGCGAGAGCCTCCCTGTGGATGCTGCAGTGGATTGATTTAGTTTGTGGAGCCACTTGTACACGTTTAACAAGCCCACTGTGTCGGCCTAACATGGCTGCTGCCCCGTCTGTGCTAATGCCCACGCATTTTGACCAATCAATCCTATGTTCCGTTATGAAACTGTTCAACATGTCAAAAAGTGCCTCTGCAGTTGTGCGTGTTGGCAAACATTTACAAAAGAGAAAGTCCTCCTCTATTTCTCCGTTGTGTTCATACCTTACGTATGAGAGCAGTTTGGCAAGGTTAGCTATGTCAGTTGATTCATCCAACTGTAGTGCAAAAAAATCGACTGGCTTTTATCCGCGCTATTAGCTGGTCATTCACATTGCTGGCCATTTCCTCAATTCTCGCTGTACGGTGCTGTCTGACAATGGAATCAAGTCCATTTGCTTGCATGCCTTTTCACCCAGCATAACACCCACCGCCACCTTAATTGATGGCAGCACCACCTCCTCACCGAGTGTATGCGCTTTCCCATTTTTTGCGATAATTCTTCACAATCTGTATGAGACTTCCACTGCTTTAGCATTGTTGCTACTTGTAGATGTGGATTCCATGATGTTCTTGCTACTGTGAAATTCTTGGAGCTTGTTTTTAAAAAACTCAACTGGCTTGGAACTCTCCATGCTTTGTCTCAAGGTGACGGCGAAGATTAGCTGGTTTTAGGCTCTCGTTAGCCAGTGTCGTAGCACAGAACGCATAATGGCAAAGGCTCATCTTCGGTGCCTGTGTATGTAAATCCCAGTTCTAAGTATTTCACATTGTATTTTCGCTTAATCTTCACTTTCTTTGTTTTTTTTCGCGGAATCTGTCTTGTAGATGCCTCCGACTCACTCTCATGATCTTCATTAACGTTAACATATTTTCTCTTCAGACCACCTGATGCTAGCCACCGATCCATGTTTGTGGTTTTGCACGCACACGTGGGAAGATGAGAGCTCTCACTTGCACTCTGCTCTTCCGCCGCGCAGCCCCCCCTCCCTCCGGCTGAAATTATGAATGTAAGGCCTATATTAATCATAAGTAACACGGCAGGGTCCGTGAGAGTTTGTTTTCATCTGATTTCAAATAAACAAAGTCATGGCTTTCAGAATATTAAACTTGTTTCGGCAAATTCAGATGATAAATACAACTTTGAAGCTTGTAACGGAATAATTACAAGCGGAAAACGGAGCAACTTAACGTCACAGGCAGCAGGCATAACAACAGCCGGTGTTTCTCGTGTGTGTTCCCCGGGAAACAAACACAATACACACAAACGCAAAAAAATACACAAACGCACACACACACACAGTCATTATATAATGTGACTCTCTCTCTCTCTCTCTCTCTCTCTCTCTCTCTCTCTCTCTCTCTCTCTCTCTCTCTCTCTCTCTCTCTCTCTCTCTCTCTCTCTCCACTTTCAAAATCTATTTAAAACTCATAACAAACAAACTAAATTCCCAAAGTTGTCCTGAAATATAGCCTACTTATGCAAACAATATTCTGATTATACAAGCATGGCGAATAAACGGATCTTGTATGCACACCGCTTCGGCATTATTCCTGGCGCGCGCGCTCTCTCACACACACACACACACACACACACACACACACACACACACACACACACACACACACACACACACACACACACACACACACACACACACACACACACACACACACACACACACACACACACACACACACACACACACACACACACACACACACACACACAGTGCTGCCCCTCACACACACAGGCTTCAAATCAAGTTGCATAAATGCTTGAGCTAGGTCATAGGCCTATATCACAGTAGATTAGAACGCCGGAAGTACCCGCCGGAGCAGTGTATCCCAAGTTCCGGTTTATGCAGTCACCTTGGCATTCACCATGCGGCAGTTATCGCTGGACAACATCACTGCACAACCTTCCAAAAGTCGGTCAAGACGATGTGGTTCGACTAGTGAATGAACACTCTACAGTGAAGTCTAAACTGGAAAAAGGATACAAGTTCTTTTACGAGAAGTTCATCTTCAAGTATAGAGGTAAGTGCTTAGATTCTGTTGTGTCACTGCTAGCTTGCTAGCTTGTAAGGTTTAATGAAAATGACCAGTGTGTCAGATAAGTTCAACTACAGACAGAGAACGGTATCCATTATTCGGTGTGTGTATATATATATATGTGTATATATATGTGTATATGTGTGTATATATATATATATATATACGTATGTGTATATATATGTGTATATATATATATATGTATGTATATGTATGTGTGTATATATATGTATATGTATATATATATATATATATATATATATATATATATATATATATATATATATATCCTGCTCCATAACTGCTATTGCAGTTTCTGTTTTTTGTTCCATGTCTGCTGTTGCAGATTCTCTCATTTTTTGTTCTAATTTTTTTGTACATGTTCTCCATTTCTAGATTGTGTTGCGTGCAGTTACACCCGTGCAGTTAAATGGATAATCCTGTTCGTGTGCTGCTGGAAAGGTGTTGTGTAATCACGTGGTCGCACTCCTATTCCAGACGGCTCACTACAGCACCATGGGGGTGAAAAGTGTGCAAACACCACTGGCCTGCACCAGTGAGATTCAGTCATGGTACTGACCAAGGACACAGGTATGTCTGGATCCCTCAGATATAGCTATACATACTGTATAGACTACTCAAAGATGTTTAAGATTCTAGCATTTAAGACTCGCAAGACCAACACATCACTTAAAGTGTATACATTTGCATGGAGTTTCCCTCTATTTCTCAAAGCAGCAGTTCCCTGAAGAGGATGTACAATATGACTTGCGTGTTGAATTATCCCGATATTCTCTGACACTTGCAACAGCATCTATTTTCTTTTTGTGTCATTCCAGGGGATACGTCCGGAACCCACGGATGAACTTGTGGTCCGGAAGCCTAAGGCTCCTGGACGCAGCAGTGTCAAATCTACGCTGTATCGAGCCTATGCGAGTATGTTTATCATTTTTATTAATTTCATCACTTATTGTGAAGTTGTTGTTTTTTTTAGAACATGGGCAGATGGTGCTTTACTGATTAGATTGACTGATGAATGGTTCCTGTTACTTGTGTTTGTAGGACCCCTTCCTGACCCTGCAGTGCTGTCCTTAGCCAACCTACGACACCTTCAACCACAACCTGGAATATGCAAGATCTTGTGTGGCCTGTTAGGCCTATATCACGTTAAATTAGAACGCCGGAAGTACCCGTTAAAAATCGCTGAAGCAGTGTATCCCAAGTTCCGGTTAATGCATTCAGCTTGGCATTCACCATGGAGGACAGTTATCGCTGGACAACATCGCTGCATAACCTTCCAAAAGTCGGTCCAGACGATGTGGTTCAACTAGTGAATGAACACTACAGTGAAGAAGTCTAAATCCGAATCATACCATTCCCCGACATTGTGTCTTGTGGCTCTATCTGGATATATCGCCATATAACACATATATAACACATACATTACACACATTTCAATTAGTTATATTTTGTTTATACTAGTTTATTTTGTTGTTATTTAGTTTTTAGGTATTAGTATACTTTGTGTGCATTTATTCCCCCTGTCTCAACTGTTGCACCTTAATTTCCCTCCGGATAAATAAAGTCATCTTGATTCTTGAATCTTGAATAACGAAGGTGATTTTGTGTAGAAGCAGAGGTATGCCTATGTATATAATATAGGCGATTTATTTGATGGATTTTGATTATTTCAATGTACCTTTTCATTTACGTGTTAATATGTAGTGTGCAGCTGTATATTTTCTAAAAGGGAATGCCTGTTATTCTTGTGAATATAAGTTGTCTTAAAATAAAAGAGCTTGTGACATACTTGTGGCATTGAGTTAAAACCAAATTTGTATAAAATACCTATAGATAGATAGATAGATAGATAGAGATATGTATATATCGATATATATATATATCGATATCTATCTATCTATATATCGTATATATCGTATATCTCGATGCAGCCAAAAAATACTGGGTTTTGGTCTGTATCGCCCAGCCCTACTTGGGACCAGTGCTTTAAATCACACACATACCCGACAATATGTGGCTCTATTCGGATGAGAGATGGAGTGTGTGTGGGGGTCAGGACCAGTGCTTTTAATCACACACATACCCGACATTATTAGCCTATTCCGCCCACCTTTCGAGACGTATATGCTCTCCTTGTCAAAGTGCAAACTGCAGACATACGTGCTACCCCTGAGAACATGAAACCAGGGACCATCCTCCTTATCAGCCTCACACAAGACTTGCGGAGGAGTTTGTCTTTGGGTAATGGTGTAAACTGAGGTAGGGCTGTCTCTGTTTAGACGTTGAGCAGCCGGTACATTACAATAACAGAGAAGAGAGGAGGGCCACAGTTTGTCACGTATCTGGGGTAACTACCGGAAGAAAGAGTACACTGCTCACGGCTCCGGAAGCAGGAAGTGTGATATAGGCCTATTGCAAATAAGTAGACAGCGCTGCTTCTCTCCCACACACACGGCGCTGCCCCTCACACACAGGCTGTTTTCGTCATTTTTACAACAAATACACACTTGCAACTGATAACACTGGCAATGATTTTATATGTATTACTATTCAAATATATTCGATGGAGCAAGTCACATATGAGGTGGTCTCCGAAAATCCTTGATAGTAAAAAGTGGATTTTATTCAGCTTTTTTCCACGGACCACCTGCAGTACCTCCGCGGACCACCAGTGGTCCGTGGACCACAGTTTGAGAACCGCTGGTGTAGAGAACTCCTCTACCTCCCTCCCAGGAGAGCTAAATACATTTTTTGCTTGGTTCGACGTAAACGGCAGCCCGCCGAAGCCAGCACCGAGACCAGCCTGCTGAGCATCTCGGAGGCGGATGTGCGCCGCACCTTCAAGCGGTTGAACATCCGTAAGGCGGCAGGCCCCGACGACATCCCGGGCCGCGTCCTCAGAGCATGCACAGACCAGTTGGCAGGAGTCTTTGCAGACATCTTCAACCTCTCCCTGTCCCAGGCTGTTGTCCCCGCGGTCTTCAAGATGTCCACCATCATGCCTGTCCCTAAACAACCCAAGGTAACATGCCTGAATGACTATAGACCTATAGACCTGTAGCCCTCACCTCGATCATTAGCAAATGCTTCGAGAGGTTTGTCAAGGACTTTATTTGCTCAGTGTTACCTGCCACGCTGGACCCATGGCAATTTGCATATCGTCAAAATAGATCCACGGACGACGCAATTGTCATGGCCCTCCACACTGCCCTTTCCCACCTGGAGGGAAAGAACTGTTATGTGCGAATGCTGTTTGTGGACTACAGCTCAGCATTCAACACAATAGTTCCTGCCAAGCTCGACACCAAGCTGAGAGGTTTAGGGGTACCCCCATCCACGTGCAGCTGGATACTGGACCTCCTGTCGGACCGCCGCCAGGTGGTGAGGATGGGCAGCACCACATCAGAGCCACTGACCCTCAACACGGGAGCCCCCCAGGGATGCGTGCTGAGCCCTCTCCTCTACTCCCTCTACACCCACGACTGCATGGCTATGCACAGCTCCAACGTCATCGTCAAGTTTGCTGACGACACGACAGTGATGGGCCTGATCGCCGGCGACGACGAGACAGCCTACAGGGAGGAGGTCGGATCGCTGGAGCAGTGGTGCCAGGAGAACAGCCTCGCCCTCAACGTCAAGAAGACCAAGGAGCTGATCGTGGACTTCAGGAGGCAGAGGGCAGAGCACAGCCCTATCTCCATCGACGACGTTGCAGTAGAGAGGGTCAGCAGCTTCTAGTTCCTCGGTGTGCACATGTCCGAGGACCTCACATGGTCCACGCACACCACACACGTGGTGAAAAGGGCCCAACAACGCCTGTATTTCCTCAGGCGTCTGAAGAAATTCAGCATGGGCCCCCGCATCCTGAGAACATTCTATAACGGCACCATCGAGAGTGTTCTTACAGGGTGTATCACCGCCTGGTACGGGAACTGCACTGCACTCGAGCGCAGAGCGCTTCAAAGGGTGGTGCGGACGGCCCAGTATATCGTTGGAGGTGAGCTCCCCTCCCTCCTGGATATTTACAATCAGCGGTGCGTGGCCAAGGCCAAACGAATTATAAAACACATTGCCCACCCCAGCCACGAACTGTACTCACTGTTACCGTCAGGCAGGCGATACCGCAGTATCAAGTGCCGTACAAATAGGCTTAGAGATAGCTTCCACAGTCAGGCCATCAGGCTGCTGAACAAGGGCGTATAGCATATAACAATGTATATTTTATTACATTGATTTATATATACATATTGCTCTTTTCTGTGCTGATATTTTGCATTTTATAAATTGCATTTTTATTTTTTATTTTTTATTTAAATTTTTAACTTTATTCTATTTTTATTCTATTTCTATCTATTTTTATCTTATTTTATAACTGCTGTCTGTCGTCGGGTATTGCACACAAGATTTTCACATCACTGCTATATACTTTATACACTGCTTTATACTTTTTTGTAAACTGTGAAGTGACAATAAACTTGACTTGACTAATGTAGTGTAATGTAATGATTAACGAGATGCTGGGAGTCTCAGTGGTAGTCTAGGTGAGAGCCTCACCTCCAGGTCGGAGTCGGTTGTCATAGCCGTCCAAAAGGCTATCCAGGATTTTGGTGAAGGTTTTGATGTTGTTTTTGAAGTCATTGGTGTCATTCGATTCCGCATTTGATCTAAAAACAAATGCAAAAAGAGACAATTGGGATAGCTACTTTAAGACTTGATGTTTATCTTAAGCAGTTTTTTCTATAATCTATTGAATTGTTTCCTTTAAAAATATATCTATATTATTTTACACCAAAAATGGTGAGAACAGTTATCCATCATATAGTGAATTTGGTGTTTTATGTAAATACATGTTTATGAAGTCATAATTGCCAGATAAATAGCTAAGTCAAATATTCTTATTTTATTCTGAATAGAAAGGGTGACACATCAATGGTTTCAATGGAATGCCTGATAACCACTGAACACGGCATGAAGTGCATTTGTTGGTGAACAAATGTTCCCAGACAACTAACGGTCGCCAACAATAATGGCGCTTAAAGTGTTCTTCGTTCCAGTGAGCTGGTGTTAACCATCCTACTGCTGGGATGGAGACGGAGGAGGAAGACACTCACCGTGACGGCCATATGGAGGAGAGAAGCACCACTCCTACAAGGCAGCCCCATGGTCTCCTCATCGCTGAAACATCAACTCAGGATTTGTGTGCGTAATTCCTCTAGAATCTCCCAGATTAAGAACAGGCAGATCTTCACTGAACGATTCACTATTCGACTAAAGGAACAATAATCCGCTCAATGCAGAATCCGTTTAAATTAAAAGGAACAATTATAAGTCGCATTGGACAAAAGCGTCTGCTAAATGACTGTAATGTAATGTACAATGTTGGCAATTAAAGTTAAGTTGTTAAAACGGAATACAATATATAGGCTCTAGGTAACAACATGATATAAATAGATTGCCATAGTTGATGTATGTGTAAGAGGATGTTACTAATGGTTACATACCAGAAAGAGGTTTCTCGTATCCTACAACGGAATGGTGACCAGTAGTGGACCGCGGGCGGACGGAGGTCCGAGGTGAGGAGGCTCCAAGTTCAATAACCGATTATTAAAGTCATCCTTTAGGAACATGGCACTAGGTGTCACTGTGGGTGCGTCGCGTCTCTTCGGCAACACAACAAGAATGAGGAGAAGGACCCAACATGACCACCATGTGTTGGCGGATATCCACGGAGGAGCCCCCCCCCCCCCCCCCCCGTGTCTCATGACGTCACCAGTGAAGCGCCGACGCGCGTCATGCGCGTTTATGGATCATAACTCAATGAGACTTGTGTTTGTGCTCCCTGCGCTTCACTGGTGACGTCTGTCTCATGACATCACCAGTGGAGCGCAGGGAGCTCCGACGCGCATCATAGCCCCCCGTGTCTCATGAGACACGGGGGAGCCCCGTATCTCATGACGTCACCAGTGGAGCGCAGGGAGCGCCGACGCGCGTCATGCGCGCTTATGGATCATAACTCATAACTCATGAGATTAGTGAGTAGGCTCACTAATGAACCGTGTGTGTCTCAGTAGGCTCACTAATGAACCGTGTGTGTCTCAGTAGGCTCACTAATGAACCGTGTGTGTCAGTAGGCTCACTAATGAACCGTGTCTTAGTAGGCTCACTAATGAACCGTGTGTCAGTAGGCTCACTAATGAACCGTGTCTTAGTAGGCTCACTAATGAACCGTGTGTCAGTAGGCTCACTAATGAACCGTGTCTCAGTAGGCTCACTAATGAACCGTGTGTCAGTAGGCTCACTAATGAACTGTGTGTGTCAGTAGGCTCACTAATGAACCGTGTCTCAGTAGGCTCACTAATGAACCGTGTGTGTCAGTAGGCTCACTAATGAACCGTGTCTCAGTAGGCTCACTAATGAACCGTGTCTCAGTAGGCTCACTAATGAACCGTGTCTCAGTAGGCTCACTAATGAACCGTGTCTCAGTAGGCTCACTAATGAACCGTGTCTCAGTAGGCTCACTAATGAACCGTGTCTTAGTAGGCTCACTAATGAACCGTGTCTCAGTAGGCTCACTAATGAACTGTGTCTCAGTAGGCTCACTAATGAACTGTGTGTGTCTCAGTAGGCTCACTAATGAACCGTGTCTCAGTAGGCTCACTAATGAACCGTGTGTGTCTCAGTAGGCTCACTAATGAACCGTGTCTCAGTAGGCTCACTAATGAACCGTGTCTCAGTAGGCTCACTAATGAACCGTGTCTCAGTAGGCTCACTAATGAACCGTGTCTCAGTAGGCTCACTAATGAACCGTGTCTCAGTAGGCTCACTAATGAACCGTGTCTCAGTAGGCTCACTAATGAACCGTGTCTCAGTAGGCTCACTAATGAACCGTGTCTCAGTAGGCTCACTAATGGACCGGTGTCTCAGTAGGCTCACTAATGAACCGTGTCTCAGTAGGCTCACTAATGAACCGTGTGTGTCTCAGTAGGCTCACTAATGAACCGTGTCTCAGTAGGCTCACTAATGAACCGTGTCTTAGTAGGCTCACTAATGAACCGTGTCTCAGTACGCTCACTAATGAACCGTGTCTCAGTAGGCTCACTAATGAACCGTGTCTCAGTAGGCTCACTAATGGTGAAAGTGTCTAGTGTTTAGCCTTCGCCGTCCCAGGTGGGAGGGGGTGATGTTTCCGCCCGTTTTATGCATGATCACTTAAAGTTATGGACGGAATTGGACAAAACTTTGGGATTTGATTACGTCATCGGCAAAGGAACCCTGAATTGGTTTGGCGCAAATCCGGATCGATGGGTCTTTTTTGGTGTGGCGGAGGTATGAACTCTTTTGACAGCCAATATTATGGCTTATATTAAAGTCAAGTCAAGTCAAGTTTATTGTCACTTCACAGTTTACAGAAGTATAAAGCAGTGATGTGAAAATCTTATGTGCAATACCCGACGACAGACATCAGTTCTAAAAATAAGATAAAAATAGATAAAAATAGAATAAAACAGAATAGAATAAAATAAGTAAAAAAATGAAAATAAAAATGCAATTTATAAAATGCAATATATAGAAAAATATATAAAAAAAATGTCTTTTATGATGCGTTTGGCCTTGGCCACGCACTGCTGGTTGAATATATCCAGGAGGGAGGGGAGCTCACCTCCAACCATATACTGGGCCGTCTGCACCACCCTTTGAAGCGCTCTGCGCTCAAGTGTGGTGCAGTTCCAGTACCAGGCGGTGATACACCCTGTAAGAACACTCTCGATGGTGCCGGTATAGAATGTTCTCAGGATGCGGGGGTGGGCGAGGCTGTTCTCCTGGCACCACTGCTCCAGCGATCCGACCTCCTCCCTGTAGGCTGTCTCGCCGGCCATCAGGCCCATCACTGTCGTGTCGTCAGCAAACTTGATGATGACGTTGGAGCTGTGCATAGCCATGCAGTCGTGGGTGTAGAGGGAGTAGAGGAGAGGGCTCAGCACGCATCCCTGGGGGGCTCCCGTGTTGAGGGTCAGTGGCTCTGAGGTGGTGCTGCCCATCCTCACCACCTGACAGCGGTCCGACAGGAGGTCCAGTATCCAGCTGCACGTGGATGGGGGCACGCCTAGACCTCTAAGCTTGGTGTCGAGCTTGGCAGGAACTATCGTGTTGAACACTGAGCTGTAGTCCACAAACAGCATTCGCACATAACAGTTCTTTCCCTCCAGGTGGGAAAGGGAAGTGCGGAGGGGTCCAGCGTGGCAGGTAACACGGAGCAAATAAAGTCCTTGACCAACCTCTCGAAGCATTTGCTGACAATCGAGAGGAGGGCTACAGGTCTATAGTCATTCAGGCATGTTACCTTCGGTTGTTTAGGGACAGGCACGATGGTGGACATCTTGAAGACTGTGGGAACAACAGCCTGGGACAGGGAGAGGTTGAAGATGTCTGCAAAGACTCCTGCCAACTGGTCTGCGCATGCTCTGAGGACGCGGGCCGGGATGTTGTCGGGGCCTGCCGCCCCTGAAGGTGCGGTACACATCCGCCTCCGAGATCAGCAGGCTGGTCTCCTCAGGCGGCGCTGGCTTCGGCAGGCTGCCGTTCACGTCGAACCGAGCAAAAAAAGTATTTAGCTCTCCTGGGAGGGAGGTAGAGGAGTTCTCTACACAACTGGTTCTCCCTCTGAAGTTCGTTATCGTCTGTAGCCCCTGCCACATACCCCTCGCGTCGTGGCTCTTGAATTTCTCCTCCACACTCCCGCTTGGCAGTGACGATGGTCTTGCGGAGGTCGTAACGGGCTCTCGTATATTCCTCCATATTCTCAGAGCCAAAGGCGGTGTTACACGCGTGTAGGGCAGCACGAACATCGCTGTTAATCCACGGTTTCTGGTTGGGGTATATCCAAACAGACTTGGTCGGAACAATGTCATCTATGCACTTCTTGATGAACCCGGTGACCGACGACGCGTACTCGTTGATGTTATTGTCCGAGGCAACGCAGAACATGTGCCAGTCAGTGCGATCAAAACAATCCTGCAGCATAGAGTCCGATTGGTCCGACCAGCATTGGACCTCCCTCACAGCGATTGGGTGCTGCTTCAGTCTCTGCCTATAAGCGGGGAGCAGCTGGATAGAGCGTGGTCTGATTTGCCGAACGGTGGGCGGAGGAGGGCCTTGTAGCCGTCACGGAAGGGGGTGTAGCAGTGGTCGAGGATCCGCTCACCCCGTGTATTGCTCGTTATGTGTTGGTAGAACTTCGGGAGAACATTCTTCAGGTTCACCTTGTTGAAGTCCCCCGCCACTATGAGAGCAGCCTCGGGGTGTGCCGACTCCTGTTCGCTGATAGCCCCGTACAGTTCCTTCAGCGCTGTGTCCGTGTTGGCTTGTGGGGGAATGTAAACAGCGGTCACGGTTACCGCTGTAAACTCCCGAGGTAGCCAGTATGGACGGCACATAAGCATCAGGTACTCCAGGTCCGGGGAACAGAAAGACTTGAGGGGATGTACATGACTTTGGTTGCACCAAGATCTGTTTATCATGAGACATACCCCCCCTCCGCGATCTTTACCGGAGAGAGCCTTTGTTCTGTCCGCCTGGTGGACGGAAAATCCCGTCGGCTCGATAGCTGCGTCGGTAACCCCCTCCGACATCCATTTCTCCGTAAGGCAGATGATACAATTGTGCTTAGTTTCCCGGTGGAATTGAATACAAGCCTGTAGCTCGCTTAACTTATTGTCCAGAGACTGCCAGCAGAATGGTGGGTAGTGGGGGGCGATCGGATCGACATCTCAGCCTGACTATCACACGCTTCCCTCGCTTCTTCCTGCGACGCTTGCGTGTAATCGTGCCCAAGATGGTTGGAGATAATCCAGCTGTGACTTCGGGCGGGACGTCCGAGTCGAAAGAATGAAAAAACTCTGGTAGGCGGCGAGCGACTGTCGATCTGATCTCCAGAAGTGTGCAAAAGTTATAAATGAACGTGCTGCTAACTTCCTGAACAAAGATAGTTGCGATAAAAAGAATAAATAACAACAAAGTATTACAGCCATTGCCTTAATAATCTGTTTGGCAATATTACAGAGAAGCTGGAGGCTTCAAACATCTTCACAACACATCTTCAATATAATAGTCATGTTCAATTAAAGTCAAGTTCAATTAGAATTCTGGCTCCACATTAAGCATTCACACAGACTGGTGAGATCCAATGTCCTGAGAAGGAAAACACATCCGTTCAGATGGGGCCACCATGAAGCATAGCTACCCGATGACCTATAAATGACATTAGATTAGATTAGATTACAATGTATTCTTTATATGGACATGGATGTCAGAACACAGTTCAGTGATCCCATCAGGCCCACTGATGCTGGTTTCAATAAAATCTATCTACCTTCCCTTTCTCCATGTTAATCAATGAGCACTTCACACAGGACTGCACAGCGGAGCGTCGGCCTGCAGGACACAGAACACAGGACTGCAGGACACTTATCACCTTAATGATAACTGTCTTATGATACTCCAATGCAGAGTAAATGTCAAGGGTGATTATTAACTGTGATTATTAACTGTGATTATTAACTGTGATTATTAACTGTGTTTTCAGGTGGAGAATGTTGTGTCCTAAAGAAGACAGCAGGGGGCGTGTGTGAGTCTGTGTTTCGATTGGTTGACTGGGGATGGGGATGGGGCACCAGGGGGTGATTGGGGACAGGTGAGGGGCATGAGTCAAGCACGTGAAAAGAGCTGCGGATGAAGGCGACAGAACAGACCAAGCAGGAGACCGGAGACGCATGCCCACGCCACGCCACGCCACACCCACGCCACCCCACACCCACGCCACGCCACACCACACCCACGCAACGCCCACGCCACGCCCACGCCACACAACCCCACGCAACCCCACCCCACGCCCACGCCCACGCCATGCCACGCCACG
>CM051016.1:2938557-3038557 GCA_027704905.1 Muraenolepis orangiensis
TCAGGTGGAGGTGTTGGGAGGTGTCAGGTGGAGGTGTTGGGAGTTGTGTCAGGTGGAGGTGTTGGGAGGTGTCAGGTGGAGGTGTTGGGAGTTGTGTCAGGTGGAGGTGTTGGGAGTTGTGTCAGGTGGAGGTGTTGGGAGGTGTGTCAGGTGGAGGTGTTGGGAGGTGTGTCTAGGGAGGTTCATCATGTTTTGTGGACGCCAAAAACATTATAGCATTGTTAGTTTTTTCCCATTAAAATTACTCAATAGATTTACTCATTCCTGCATCCAGGTATTTCATACGGGATTAAAAGCATTTTCTTGCATCTACATGTGAATAATAATCTATTTATGAACCTGAATGCAGTTATGTACTGCACTCTAGTGGAGAAGTAGAGTAATGGCAACTTACACCGTGAAACAAATCATACAGCCAAACGTGCAAAGGCGACAAAGACCACCCATCCACTTAAATACAGTTAAAACAAAAAGACCAATACAGTTCTTGAATCTTGAATCTCATATGCATATTAAAACATGCATTGTTGGTTGCATATTCTATAAAAGCTGCAAACAGAAGCTGCATACACAGCAGGATGATGATGAAAAAGCATGGAAATGAATACTTAAACAGTTGTAAATGTATGACCATGGCCTCGCAAACATTGGTTACAACAGACAGTGTCTCGGAGACGGGTCTCTGGCCACTGGCAACTGTCCTGGTATACATATTATCTTAACCTTACACTTGCCAACCAATCCTTCATGTACCTGAGCTTATACCTAAAACAATGGCTATGGACGTATGGACATGGGAGGACATTTGAACCTACTTGTGTCCACTTCTTCAGTTGGTCCAAAGATGTCTTTGTGTCAACTAGAAGTGTGTAGGTTAATGTTTAGTCCAGGGCTTGACCTTTTGACCCCTCAGCCGCCGGGGCTCGTGGTTTTCACCAGCCCCCCATGGAGGTGCACACAGCGACCCCCCAGCGCTCATGGGAGGAGGTTAGGATCATGCAGCATCGCCTCCAATTGACCTAATTAAGTCAGATGCCTTTTCAGATTCAGATTCAGATTCAGATAACTTTATTTATCCCGAGGGAAATTAAGGTGCAACAGTTGAAACAGGGGGAATAAATGCACACAAATATACTAATACCTAAAAACTAAATAACAACAAACTAACTAAACAAAACTAGTATAAACAAAATATAACTAAATTAACTCTAAATGAAATCTAAATGTATTGATAGAAAGTAAGTTTTGGAAACTACAACGATTTTTCAAAGTACTATTTTGAAATGTGGTATCTCATTCCAAACATATTTGTAACTCAATCCTGTTATAATAGGATATTACATATGATATGATATTACAACATACGGTTGTAAACATAATCAACAACATTAAAGGGGCAAGAAAAACCTAACGTGTCAGAAAGAGGCTTCCATACACTGTCACAAACCAAGGTCTTAACCACAGTGTAGTCATTAGGGGAGCATCAATGAACATTTAGATTCACATTTAAAGGAATAATCTGTTTTGCTTTCATTTGTTTGGTCAGTTGAATGTTTACTATTTACTGACTTTAAATACACCTTCCAATTAGAAATAAGCCTTTAGAAATATAGAAATAAATATCGAGGCCACATTTGACTACATGGAGCGCTCTGAATCCTAAGGTGTGTCACGACCAGTGGCGGCTGGCCCATAGGGGGCGAGACGCACGCACAAACATTATTATTAATAATAAAAAAATATATATATATAAAAAATATATATATATAAATTGTCAATATGTGTGTGTTTAAAATATGGAATGCACCCAGAAATATGTGTAAAATATGATTTTAAAATAATTTGCGCAACATAATATGCTTTTCCTAGTACACATATGCCTAGTACACTGTATGACGATGCTGGGGGGGCTGTAGAGAAATAGCTCCACGGAGGCGGGTCTCTGTAGCAGTTTAGCCAATTGCTGATTCAAGATATAAACGAGTGACATAAAATGTAGCCAATCAGCGTCCAAACGTCTTTGGGGGGGCTGTTTCAGAACAGCCCCTCCAGCATCGTCATACAGTGTACTAGGAAAAGCATATTATGCTCTGTCTCTGCGGGCGCCATTTTAACTACAACAAGTTCAACAATGGCGAGCGTGAGCACTACCCCAAGACTCAACCCGGTCCCTAACTCGGTGAAATCTCTCATTCAAGAGCCGTTTGAGAGAAGAAGTTTGGCGGACAAACTTAAGGTGAAAGATCTGGGCCCAGATCAACCTGATATTCTTATCAAACAGCATCAGGCAGCTAGTGACAAAGGGAAGACCTATATGCGAGGCATCTCTCGTAGCTGGTACACCAGAAAGGCCTGGCTAGCTGGATGCACTCATGCTAATGCCTTATTTAGCTTTCCTTGCTTGATTTTTAAAACAACGGGGGGGACAGATGTAACATGGACAACAACTGGAGTGAGGGATGTGAAGCACCTGTCTGAGAAAGTGAGGACGCATGAGAACACCAGGGCACACATGGACAATGCTATGAACTAGGCCACACTAGGCAGAGTGAACATTGCTACGCAGCTGGACGACGGCCACAGGATTGCCGTGAGGAAGCACAATGAGGAGGTGGATAAAAACCGGCATATATTAAACACTTATTTGAATTTAAAAACCAACACTGAACAGTTAATGAGTGTTGGGTTGGAGTTGGAATACAGTTCTTGATATTGTAATAAAAGTCCTGATTGAAATGTCTTTTCAGCAATTTTTTACATGTGTTAATATTTAGGTTAAGCTAATTCTCATTTAGATTTATAGTATAGCTTTGGTTTGCTTGGTATTGGTTTGCTTGTCCTGGTAAGCTAACTTGGTAATAGAAGTTGAACAAACAAAGTTTTACATGTTGAGCCAACTTGATAGACATTTGTAAAAACTTGATAAAATAAGTTTAACCAACATCTTTTTAAGTTATCTTAGCTAATTTTTTCTAGTCCAAATAACTTGACACATGAAGTTGTGTCAACAGACTACAAGTTGTATCAACTAATTTATTGAAGTGTAATAAACTTGACACTAAATGTTGAATCAACTTGACTAAACTTAACTCAGTCAAAGCAACAAGATGACTTGACTTAGTCAAGTTGAGTCAACAAATCATTTTTAACAGTGTAGCTGTTCAACTTGATGAAGGCTACAGGATAGGGATCTGTCAACACAATGAGGAGGTGGACAAAAACACATCCTGTCTAAAAGAATAGACTGTGTGAAGTTCTGTGGTGCCTTTGAGCTGGCCTTGCGTGGCCATGATGAAAGTGATGGACAGAAGGGCGACATTTCAATACAAAAAGTAATTGTATATAATGTAATTAACAATATGTAATTGTAAATAAAAATAATGGTATAGCCCCCCCCCTGGTGAAAAATGCACCAGCCGCGAGATAAAGTCGCTCCCCCTTTTTGGTTCACTGTTCACACAAATTAAATCCTCAAACTAAAATGTTCTCTTTTGTCTTCAAAGCGTCATGTTTGTGTGATGTTTAACCAGATGGTAGCAAAGGTTGCTTCTTAAGTTTCCTGTTCCAGATGACGGTCAGTCGCCAAGCCGTTGTATGTGTTACAGTGGGTAGTGGTGGTAGGACCCAGAACGCAGACCAAAGACCAGTGAAGGGATAACGGGAGGCTTAATTACAATAGGCCTATGTCACACTTCCTGCTTCCGGAACGTTAAAAATCGCCGAGCAGTGTACTCCTACTTCCGTAGTTACCCTAGATACGTGACAAACTGTGGCCCTCCTCTCCTCTCTGTTATTGTAGTGAACCGGCTGCTCAACGTCTAAACACAGACGGCCCTACCTCAGTGTACACCATTTACCCAAAGACAAACTCCTCCGCAAGTCTTGTGTGAGGCTGATAAGGAGGATGAAGGTCCCTGGTTTCATGTTCTCAGGGGTAGCGCATATGTCTGCAGTTTGTACTTTGACAAGGAGAGCATATACGTCTCCAAAAGTGGGCGGAATAGGCTAATAATGTCGGGTATGTGTGTGATTAAAAGCACTGGTCTTGACCCCCACACACACTCCATCTCTCATCCGAATAGAGCCACATAATGTCGGGTATGTGTGTGATTTAAAGCACTGGTCCTGACCCCCACACACACTCCATCTCTCATCCGAATAGAGCCACATAATGTTGGGTATGTGTGTGATTTAAAGCACTGATCCTAAGTAGGGCTGGGCGATACGGACCAAAAATCATATCCTGGTATTTTTAGGCTGCATCGCGATATACGATATATATCGGTATTTTATACAAATTCGGCACATTTTCACTTTTAAGTCAATCCCACATGTATGATGTCACAAGCACTTTTATTTTAACACAACTCATATTCACAAGAATAACAGGCATTCCCTTTTAGAACATATACAGCTGCACACTACATATTAACACGTAAATGAAAAGGTACATTGAAATAATCAAAATCCATCAAATAAATCGCCTATATTAAATACATAGACATACCTCTGCTCCTACACTAAATCGCCTTCGCTATATGGCGATATATCCAGATAGAGCCACAAGACACAATGTCGGGGAATTGTATGATTCGGATTTAGACTTCTTCTAAACTGGTACTTCCGGCTTTCAACTGTGCCGTGATATAGACTCGATATAGCCTATAGACTCAACCAAAGAGTGGTCCGGGACGGGCGAGGGGTCTGGGTACCGGGAGGTCGGAGTAGCGACAGGTAGTAGACAGGTAAGTATAATTACCGGAGGGCTGGTACGGTGTCATCCAGGGAGTACAACGTACGATCTAGCAACGAAGTAAAGGGACGCCAGGGTATATATACCCCCAGGTGAGGTGATTAACCTAATCCATAATTGCCGACAGGTGTGTGGGTGCGCCACCAAAGCCCGCGCCCTGGCCACGCCCCCTGTCACCCACCGTAACCGTGACAGTACGTCTGTACATTTGGTTTAAATTCCCTTGCCGTTGGTTTCAAACTAGGAACAGCACACTGTGGTGATTTGAAAGGAAACTTGTCACTGTAGCTGTAAAGGTTCGTGTTTAAGCCTGCATTAGGAGTTCCCCGACGTCCTGCTATTATATTAGTGAGTACAAATTAATCAAGACGTGAAAACTAATTAATCAAAATGTGAGAACCAATTCATCAAAAGGTGGCAATGAATTTGATCTCGTCACACAGTTATGGAGTGTTTGGCCGATAGTGGAACCTGGGATAGAAGAGGAACAATGTGGATTCCGTCATGAACGTGGAACAACGGACCAGCTTTTCACTCTATCAAGGATCTTGAAGGGGGTCCGGGAGTATGCCTATCCGGTCTACATGTGCTTTGTGGATTTGGAGAAGGCATATGACCGGGTCCCACGGGAGGGTGCTGCTGGAGTATGGGGTGTGGGGTCACTACTGAGGGCCATCCAATCTCTGTACCCCTAAAACCAGAGCTGTGTCCGGATTCTTGGTAGTAAGTTGGACCTGTTCTCAGTGGGATTGGCCTCTGCCAGGGCTGCGCTTTGTCACCCATCCTGTTTGTGATTTTCATGGACCAGATTTCAAGGTTTAGTCATGGAGGGGAGGGAGAAGAAGACGACAGCCTCCACGTGGCCTCCTCCGCAAGTAACAAGAAATGGTGCAAGACCAACTTGTGAAACTAATGTCGCCAACCAAACGTCGAGCTGGCAGGCTTAGGATCGGCGGACGGGCCGTCATCCCGACCGTCCAAAACCGAGGCCTGTCAGTGCTTCAACTCAATGTCGAGGGCCTAACAACCGCCAAACTCGAAGTTCTGCGTCACCTGGCTGATTCTAACGGGGCAGCGGTTCTGCTCCTGCAGGAGACACACTGCACATCAGACAACATCCTCAAGATCCCTGGGTTCCATCTCGCTGGGTCCATCTACAGCAAGCAACACGGTGTGGCAACGTTCGTCCGGACTGAAATAAGCTGGTCAGCCAGTAGCCAATCCCCACCAGGCTCTAACATCGAGTGGCTGGTTACTAAAATCCAGGAAACATCAGTCGTCAACGTATACAAGCCCCCACCATCAGAGCTGTCCGCGACGTCACTCCCATCAATAACTGCACCCGCCATTTATGCAGGTGACTTCAACTGTCAGCACACAGACTGGGGTTACAACCACACAACACCTAATGGAGTGGCGCTGAGTGAATGGGCCTCCAACACTGATGCTCTGCTGCTGTATGACCCCAAGGAGCCTCCAACCTTCTTCTCTGCACGCTGGAATACCTCCACCAACCCGGACCTGGCCTTCGCCATCTGCCACAGTAATGACCCGAAACCGGAGAGACGCGTCCTGGACAGGTTTCCCCGCTCACATCACCGACCATCCATCATTAAAGTCCCATCACTGGTGGAACCGGTACCAGGGAAACCAGTCAAGCGATGGAACTTCCGAAAGGCCAACTGGGAGTCGTATGCTGAGGAGACTGAAAGAAGGTCAGCTGGCCTGCCAGACCCAGACACAGCCGACCTGGATGCGGCCTATGCAGCCTACTGCCAGGTCCTCCTGGGTGCGGCAAAGAAAACCATCCCACGTGGCTATAACAGGAATTACATCCCAGGTTGGGACGAGGAATGCAGCCGCCTTCTGTGTGACCACCAGAGGGCTAGCTCCAGAGAAGAGGTGGATGTGACTGCAGCAGCACTGCTCCAGAAGCTGGATATCACCCGCAGGGCCAGATGGACAGAAGTCGTTGAATCAATCGACTTCACCCATTCTAGTCGCAAGGCGTGGCAGACCATCAACCAGCTCACAGGCAGAAATACAATACCCCACAGCTGCCCAGTCACAGCAAACGCCATCGCATCCCAGCTCCTGAAGAACGGCCGCTTCCCGGATGCTGACAAAGACTTTGCCCGACTGACATCACGTGAGGTGTCTTGCATCTCGGGAGCGGCCAGTGTCGATTCCAACCTCTCGGGAGAATTCACAGCAGAGGAACTCAGTGAGGCCATGAGCAAGCTCAAACCAGGCAAATCCCCTGGCCGTGACAACATCCACCAGTCGTCATCCACCAGAGCACAACAACATCTGGCTGGCTCTGTGCTTTCTATACATCATGCTACCAGAGATTAAAGCTCCCAAAGACTTGGCGCCGTGCCTCTGTCATGCCGAAGCCAAATAAACCTGCAGAAGACCCCAAGTCATACAGACAAATCTCGTTGCTCTGTGTCCCATTTAAGATCTTGGAGAGGATGGTCCATAGCCGCATTGAGCCAGTGGTGGAGTCGTGGAAGATCAACAGCAGACCAGGTAACACTACTCTGTCAGGACATCGAGGACTGCTGCATATGACACCGTGTGGCACCGGGGACTCCACCTGAAGCTGCTGAGGACAATACCGGACCGCCACATGGTGAAGTTCATCATGGAGACACTTTCCAACCGCAGCTTCATCCTCCAGACCAGCAGTGGCCAGTGCAGTAGGCTCAGAAGACTGAAGAACGGGGTACCGCAGGGGTCTGTTCTCTCGCCGATGCTGTTCAATGTTTACATCCACGACCTACCTGATACAGCATCCAGAAAGTATGGCTACGCAGACGATCTTGCCATCATGCTGAGCCGACCAACGTGGAAGGCGATGGAAGAGGGGCTTAACAAAGACATGGGCACACTGGTAGCATACCTTCGAAGGTGGCGTCTACAGCTCAGCGTCGGAAAATCAGTCGCAGCGGCATACCACCTTAGCACCAGAGAAGCCAGGAAGGAACTTGAGGTGCGCGTTGACAATAAATGTCTGGAGGTCCAGCAAGCCCCGAAGTATCTTGGAGTGCGTCTGGATCGGACATTATCCTTCAAACAACACCTGGAAGAAGTCAAGGCCAAGGTGACATCCAGGGTCGCGCTGATCCGCCGCCTCGCTGGAACAACCTGGTGAGCCTCCGCTAAGACGCTGCGAATATCCACCCAAGCCCTGGTCTTCTCTGCAGCGGAATACTGCGCCCCAGTCTGGAGCAGAAGCCCTCATGCGAGAAAGGTCGACGTGGCTATCAATACCTCCCTCCGAATAATAACTGGATGCTTAAAGCCTACCCCTGTGTCCCTCTTGCCAGTCCTCGCGGGAATAGCACCGGCCGGCCTCCGACGGGAGGCTGCCACCCTCGCCCTGGCCAGGAAGGCACAAAAGTATGACTGGCACATCCTGCACAACACCACAATAACACCAGCACCTCCAAGCAGACTCAAGTCCCGCCACCCCTACAACAAGGCAGCACAAGAGATGCTCAACTCCACCTCTGAGGACATCTCCAGAGATGCATGGTTGGCAGCAGCTTGGAAGCAGGAGTGGGAGTCAGCTGGGCCCTCCCGAATCCACTGTTAGGAGATGGCGCCATTGGAGGAGACGACCTACCACGCCGGCAATGGACCACACTGAACCGTCTACGAACTGGGGTCGGTCGCTTTAAAACATCAATGAAGACGTGGGGCTTGGCGGACAGTGCGGCATGCGAGTGCGGTGACCCTGACCAGACCGCCGACCATATAATCACCATCTGCCCCTTATATAGACCACCCTCGGAAGCCAGCCTCTTCGACCTAGGACCAGAGATGCGGGCATGGCTACACGACACCAAGTTGGACCTCTGACGTTACACGAAAGAAGAGGGGAGGGGTTGCAGTACGGTGGACTGCCAACTCCATGTAGGGAGTGAGTCCTTATCCCAAGTGAAGGAGTATCTGGGGGTCTTGTTCTCGAGTGAGGGGAGGCTGGAGCGTGAGATTGACAGGAGAATAGGTGCAGTAGGAGCGGTATTGGGTGCCCTTTACCGCAACGTTGTGACCAAAAGAGAGCTGAGCCAGAAGGCAAAGCTCTTGATCTACCGGTCAGTCTTCGTTCCTACCCTCACCTAGGGTCATATACTATGGGTCATGACAGAACGAGATTGCCAAAATGAGTCTCCTCAGGAGGGTGGCTGTCATCTCCCTTAGGGGTAGGGTGAGAAACTCGGTCACCTGTGAGAGACTCTAAGTACAAACACTGCTCCTTCCATTAGAATAGAGTCAGTTGAAGTGGTTTGGGCATTTAGTAAGGATGTGTACCACACATTTAAAAGTCAGCGTTGAAGTGACAATTAACTGTATTATCTCTCTTTCAGCTGAATGGCAGCTGTGATTTCAATATATGTAAGAAAAGAAAAAGAAGAAAAACAATGAAAAGGGTCAATGGAGAAGAAGACGACAGACACCACAAGATACAAGATACAATATTTTTATTGGCAACAAGTACAATGGAATGCTTACTCCCCATTCCCTCCCGCAGTATGCATTTCTAAAACAATACTATATAAATACTATACACAATAAATATGAAGATATATATATATGTGTTGAATTGTGCATAAAGATTTAAAAGCATTTAAAGTGCCAGAAGTGCAGCAGCATTATGAGTACAGTGCAGAACAGTGCAGTAACTGTAATGAGTCCAGAAATTCCAGCAAAGTATGATAGTGTAATGTTAATGACAATGTTATAATAGTGGCAACACTACTAGCTAGTTCTAGTTCAGTAGGCGCACTGCCTGTGGATAAAAACGATCCTTGAGCCTGGTAGTCCTTGTAAGGATGCTGCAGAACCGGCGACCGGACGGTAGGGGGGAGAAGAGATGGTGCCCAGGGTGGTTGCAGTCCTTAGTGATGGAGATGGCCTTCTCCCTAAAGATCTCTTTTATGCATGGAAATGCACACCCGATGATGTTCTCTGCCGTCCTCACGACCCTCTGGATGTCTTTCTTGTCCCGTGCAGTGGTGTTGCCGTACCACACGGTGACGCCACTCGTCAGGACGCTCTCTACACTGCCACGGTAAAAGTTCACGAGCCACCATTGGCCTATTCAGCTTTTCCTGAGGCTCGGTGTGCCTTCTTTAGCATGACCTCTGTGTTGCGGGTCCACGCCAGGTTGTCGGAAATCTGTAGCCCTAGATAATGGAAGTAGCTGACAACTTCCACCGGTGTCCTGTCCAGGCTGATGGTGGAGTGGGATGAGCTCCTTAGTCTTGCTGACATTCAGTGAAAGGCTGTTGTCCTTGCACCATCATGTCAGCTGGACTACCTCACACATGTACAGTACTGTACACTACTACACGTGGCCTTCACTGAGAGGAACGAGAAACAAGCTGGCAGACCAAATAGTTGGTCGGGGACAAAAATCCACGTCAGGACGGGCGGCCATCCAGACTGTCGAGCATCAAGGTCTGTCAGTACTTCAGCTAAATGTCCAGGGTCTCACTACAGCCGTAATGGAGATCATACATCACCCTGCCAACTCCCACAAAGTTGCAGCCATCCTCCTTCAGGAGACCCACTAGGCAGAAGGTAACAAGCTCAGGCTGCCCGGGTTCCATCTTGCTGAGTCCATCTACAGCAGAATGCATGGCCTGGCAACCTTCGTGAGGGCTGACCTCAGCTGGACAGACGATAGCCAATCTCCTCCAGGCTCCAATATCAAGTGGCTGGTCCAGGAAAATCCAGGAAACATCACTGGTCAACTTACAGTATATAAGCCTCCACCATCAACAATGATTGTGTCGACTGCAGATCGAGAGACGCTGAGTGAATGGGGCTCCAACACCGATGACCTGGCTATTATGCAACGACAACCTACGTGAAAGAAGATGGAAGAGGTTCTCAAACAGGATGGACATCCTGGATGCCTACCTTTGCAGGTGGCGCCTACAGCTCAAAACGGTGTCAGTGGCATAACATCTTTACAGTAAAGCAAAAAGGGAACTGGATGTGTCCGTTGATAACAAGCGCCTGGAGTTTCAGCAAGACCAAAGTACCTTGGTGTACATCTGGATAGGACACTATCCTACAAACAAAGTGACATCAAGGTTCTCACTTATCCGTAACCTTGCTGGTATAACCAGGGGCGCCTCTGCCAGTACACTACGAATCTCCATGCAATCCCTGGTTTTCTCTGCAACCGAATGCTGTTTCCCAGCCTGGGGATGAAGCCCACAAGTTAAGAAGGTTGATGCTGCCATTAACAATGCCCTCCGGACCAAAAATGGCTGCCTGAAGCCCACCCAGTGTCCTACTTGCCAGTCCTAGCAGGAATTGCCCTGGAGGACCTCCGTCAAGAGAGATGCTTAGTTATATTCCCGAGGACCTGTCTACAAAAGCATGGCTGGCGACATCCTGGAAGCAGGAGTGGGAGTCAGCGAAGCCCATCATTACATCCGGGACCCGGGGGATTGTGTTGAAGGAGAAGATCTACCATGCCGGCAATGGACACTGCTGAACTGCCTATGTGCTGGGGTCGGCTGCTTCAAATGGGCTATGAAGAAGTGGGGCCTGGGAGACAGTGCAGCATGCACATGGAGGGAGATTTAGCAGACCGCTGAGCACATAATCACCACCAGTTCCCTGTATAGACCTCCTTCGGGGGGTGACCTCTTTGAGTTGGACGAGAGACGAGGGTGTGGCTGGACGACACTGAGGTGGACATCTGATGGCGATACATGAAAGAAGAAGAAGAGAAACAATATTGTTGGGGACATGAAAGAATGCATGGTTATATACATGCTGAAAACATTCTTCTTATCTGGACATGTTGAGAAGATGAATGCAGTGGACCAGCTCTTGTCCTCCTGATAACCTCCAAGGCACATTTTTCCACATCGTAGGTGCTTCTGTTCCAGGCTGCACTTGCTGTGTTGTTGTTACTGTTGTCCATGACAGATCGCTTCACTTGCTGCAGAACCAATACAGCAGCAACCTATAAAGGATTGTTGGTTGGGTAGTACTTATAACCAAATGTTTGACGATTGAAAGGTTTTTAGAAGTGTGGTGAGGAAGGTTGTTTGTTGTGCTCTGTGTAATTGTCCCCCCCATTGTAAGTAAACACGAGTAAAACATTACACATTGTATGTGTTACTAATGTAGGCCTATTCATATAATAGTTTATATTTCACCAATAATGAATTTTTGTTCATAATTTTTTCTTATGTTACTTGTTTCCGTGTATATTCATTTTGGAGTGCTTTTATTTCTGTATTTATATTTTTATTGTGACCCTTAACTTTTTTCTGTAGTTTCATGCTACTTTCCTCAGTCGGCTGCAGGTCCCGCTGAGGTAAGGGTTTTTGAGTGCTCTTGTCATTTTAGGCATTTAGGCCCTAGGCCATTGCTATAAATAGCACTGGTACACGTGTCATACAGTGGCTGCAGGTCCCGCAGAGGAGTGCGTGTTGAAAGCTGGTCAAGTTGCTGTATACTGATATTATTGTGTGAGACACCATGCAGAGCTCCACCGTCCACAGACACCATGCAGAGCTCCTAGCTAAACCAGACCAGACCAGACCAGACCAGACCAGACCAGACCAGACCAGACCAGACCAGACCAGACCAGACCAGACCAGACCAGACCTTCATATGGAATATCACATTACTAGCTTGTGACGGAACCGCACCAAGGGTCGGGGGTCGGGGGGTGTGTGGTAGTTAACCATAAATCAACAATGAAATGAAGGAGAAGTAAGCAATGGTAAATATGTAGTAAAAACATAATGTAAGGCAAAAATGAAATAGAAAAACTGGCTAAATATGCCAAATATCCACCTCTACTCTGCCTCTCAGGCCGCAGAGAGCTCATTCAGCTGTTTCTTGTCTCAAGACTCGACAACCAGACTAAGACTATGACCAACTTCACCTTACAGGACAAACATCTACTGTTCTTCCACCTCAACAGAACATTAGACCACCTTTACTGTCAGACTGCTACAGATGACAATACAACCAGTGGGTAATACCAATTACACTTTTTCATTCTAGACTGCATTTGTGCCCCAACCCAGGCAGAAAAAGTTTGTAGAATCCTTTGTCTTTGTAGTTTGTGTGCAGGTGAGTCTTGTATACATTTGTGTGCGTGTATGAGAAAGAGTCAGTCTTTAAACAGACGGAAAGCACAGTTACGGTATGGTCCTACCCGTCACATACCTATTCATTACAATTTCAAACTTATTTGAATTAATGTCATGTAAAGGAAACAAATCAAATACATGATCATGTCATTCTGATGACTCTCCTGAATGTCCTTCTTAAAGGCCCTGTCCAACAGAACCTTTGTTTAGATGTCTGTATAGAACTGTAGGATTGGGTCAGTTCTACCTGGAATATTCCACCTCTTGATACCATCATTATGACCGCATGGCTCTAGAAACTATACATTTAGACAGAAACGCAGTATAACCGGGCGCTGCATCACCTTAACATAATCAAGTACAACATAGTTATAGTAATATTTCCGAAGCATTTATAATCAATAAATACGCATTTACAATTAAGAGTGTTCAACTACCAGCTTTAAGATCACTTGGATACTGTCAAAACTTAAAAATAAAAGGCGCTTTTAAGGGATTAGTCTACAAAGTTTAATTAAGTCCACCAAAAGTATGTGAGCTTTAACACGTTTGTTCACTAAACAGCGCATTGTCGCACCCAAAGCAGTTTCATTTAAGAAACGTGACGATAAAGACACATAAACTATTCACTGAAAATAAAATAAAACAAACAAATAATTTGCATTTGTTCATGAGGATATATTTGCGACAGTGGTGAAAGTGTATTCCTAGCCTTGAATGTCCACCTTGATAAAGGTTCAACCAAAACAATTCAACAAGTCTCCTTGAGTACTTTTACTGCACAGCTGAGCCAGTGGCCACACATATCTACATCTCTTGCAGAAGCATCAAACATTTATTTTTTATATATTTGTCATTTTAATTACATATATATTAATTGGTTAATATTAAATAAATATTAACAAAATAAAATGACAAAAATATATTAAAATAAAATAAAAAATTAAATGCTTTGTACTCACCAAAACAACTGACTATTTGAACACAAAATCCATCCTCCTTTCTTCCCTGAAGAAGACTTCAATGACTCTGTTGATCAGTTGATCTGTGCGTTTCAGCTCCACCAATAAGTCTATAGACATGGAGGCTCATGCTGAACGCCGTCTGTCCAGTAGCATTTCTGGCATGTTGTGCTAACCAATCAGAAGACGAGCTGACGCTATCGTACGCCTGCTAGCTGGCCCCGGTGTCGCCAACTCCAAATCTGATTGGTTAACGCCACAGTTTCATAATTAACTCATCCCTCACCTCTGGAATTGTACCCCCCACCCTCAAACTGGCTGCAATCACTCCCATCCTCAAAAAACCCAGTACTGACCCAGCCGATCTGAACCACTACAGGCCCATCTCCAACCTACCCTTCATCTCCAAGACCCTTGAGAGGGTGGTTGCCGCACAGCTTCAGTCCCACCTGGAAATAAATAACCTCCATGAACCCTTTCAATCCGGTTTCCGCCAAAAACACAGCACTGAAACGGCTCTGGTTAAAATCACTAACGACCTCCTCCGTGCAGCGGACTCTGGACTTCTCACCATCCTCATCCTCCTCGACCTCAGCGCTGCATTCGACACCATTTCCCACCCACTACTCCTGGACCGCCTGGCTGGCATTGGGATCACTGGTGTTGCACTCTCCTGGTTCACATCATACCTCACTGACAGACAACAGTTTGTACAACTTGGGAACCAAAAGTCAGGGTGTTCTGTTGCACTGGGTGTCCCCCAGGGGTCAGTACTGGGTCCACTCCTATTCATCACATATCTCCTCCCCCTGGGCACAATCCTCCGTCACCATGGGGTTCACTTTCACTGCTACGCCGACGACACACAGGTCTACATTTCCTCCAAACCCTCCACTGCCCTGCCCCCCACCTCCCTCACCACCTGTCTAGAGGACATCAGGAGCTGGATGAGCAGGAATTTCCTCACGCTAGCAAAACTGAGGCCCTGCTCATCGGCTCCAAATCCACCCTCACCAAGTCACAAAACAACCCAGCTCCAAACATCATCATCGACGGCTTCCCCATACCATTCTCTTCCCAAGTAAAAAGCCTCGGTGTCATTCTGGACGGCTCCCTCTCATTTGTACCACACATTAAAAACATCACTCGCACTGCCTTCTTCCATCTTCGGAACATTTCCAGAGTCCGCTCATCTCTGTCCCAATCCAGCACTGAAATCCTGGTCCACTCATTTGTCACGTCCCGGATTGATTACTGCAATGCACTTCTGACTGGCCTTCCCATCAAACTCCTCAACAGACTGCAAATAATTCAGAACTCTGCTGCCCGGATCATCACCCGCACTAACTCATCTGACCACATCACCCCCTTTCTCATTCAACTACACTGGCTTCCTGTGCGCTACCGGATTGACTATAAAAACCTCTTACTCACCTACAAAGCTCTCCACAATCTAACCCCCATCTACATCACTGACCTCCTTCAGGAGTACACCCCCTCCCGCACCCTCCGCTCTTCCTCCGTTGGACTTCTCACCGCCCCCGCTCACGCCTCAGCACCATGGGTGCTCCAGCTTTCAGTTGCTGGGCTCCCAGACTCTGGAACTCCCTGCCACTACACATCCGACAGTCTGATTCTATAACAACTAAAAACCCATCTGTTTAAACTGGCATATCCCTGATAAACGGTACCATCTTTCTTCCTTTCTTCATTTTACTTCCTGTTTGTCTTGTTTTAAACCCTGCAGACACTTTGTGAAGTCCACTGTTTTTACTTTTTTATATTTTTATAATTTTAATTTTACTGTAGCATACATGCTCTGTAAGGTGTCCTTGGGTGTCTTGAAAGGCGCCCAACAAATTAAATGTATTATTATTATTATTATTATTATTATATCAACCACCATGTAGAACACTATATCAACCACCTAGAACACTATATCAACCACCTAGAACACTATATCAACCACCTAGAACACTATCAACCACCATAGAACACTATATCAACCACCTACAACATTATATCCACCATCTAGAACACTATATCAACTACCAGAGAACACTATATCAACCACCTAGAACACTATATCAACTACCAGAGAACACTATATCAACCACCACCTAGAACACTATATCAACCACCATAGAACACTATATCAACCACCTAGAACACTATATCAACCACCATAGAACACTATATCAACCACCTAGAACACTATATCAACCACCTAGAACACTATATCAACCACCACAGAACACTATATCAACCACCACCTAGAACACTATATCAACCACCATAGAACACTATATCAACCACCTAGAACACTATATCAACCACCATAGAACACTATATCAACCACCTAGAACACTATATCAACCACCTAGAACACTAATCAACCACCTAGAACACTATATCAACCGCCTAGAACACTATCAACCACCATAGAACACTATATCAACCACCATATAACACTATATCAACCACCTAGAACACTATATCAACCATCTAGAACACTATATCAACCACCATCTAGAACACTATATCAATCACCATAGAACACTATATCAACCACCTAGAACACTATATCAACCACCTAGAACACTATATCAACCACCATAGAACACTATATCAACCACCTCCTAGAACACTATATCAACCACCATAGAACACTATATCAACCACCATAGAACACTATATCAACCACCTAGAACACTATATCAACCACCATAGAACACTATATCAACCACCTAGAACACTATATCAACCACCTAGAACACTAATCAACCACCTAGAACACTATATCAACCGCCTAGAACACTATCAACCACCATAGAACACTATATCAACCACCATATAACACTATATCAACCACCTAGAACACTATATCAACCATCTAGAACACTATATCAACCACCATCTAGAACACTATATCAATCACCTAGAACACTATATCAACCACCTAGAACACTATATCAACCACCATCTAGAACACTATATGAACCACCATGTAGAACACTATATCAACCATCTAGAACACTATATGTTTGAAGTGCATAGATGACGTTGTTCCGACCAAGTCGGTTCGGATATATCCCAACCAGAAACCGTGGATTAACGGCGATGTTCGCGCTGCCCTACATGCGCGTAACGCCGCCTTTGGTTCCGGGAATACGGAGGAATATACGAGAGCCCGTTACGACCTCCGTAAGACCATCGTCACTGCCAAGCGGGAGTATAAGGACAGAGTGGAAGATAAATTCAAGAAACACGATGCGAGGGGTATGTGGCAGGGGCTGCAGAAGATAACGAACTTCAGAGGGAGAACCAGTTGTGTAGAGAACTCCTCTACCTCCCTCCCAGGAGAGCTAAATACATTTTTTGCTCGGTTCGACGTAAATGGCAGCCCGCCGAAGCCAGCACCGACTGGGGAGACCAGCCAGCTGCGCATCTCGGAGGCGGATGTGCACCGCACCTTTAAGCGGCTGAACATCCGTAAGGCGGCAGGCCCCGACGACATCCCGGGCCGCGTCCTCAGAGCATGCGCAGACCAGTTGGCAGGAGTCTTTGCAGACATCTTCAACCTCTCCCTGTCCCAGGCTGTTGTCCCCGCGGTCTTCAAGATATCCACCATCGTGCCTGTCCCTAAACAAACCAAGGTAACATGCCTGAATGACTACAGACCTGTGGCCCTCACCTCGATCGTTAGCAAATGCTTCGAGAGGTTGGTCAAGGACTTTATTTGCTCCGTGTTACCTACCACGCTGGACCCATGGCAATTTGCATATCGTCAAAATAGATCCACGGACGACGCAATTGCCATGGCCCTCCACACTGCCCTTTCCCACCTGGAGGGGAAGAACTGTTATGTGCGAATGCTGTTTGTGGACTACAGCTCAGCATTCAACACAATAGTTCCTGCCAAGCTCGACACCAAGCTGAGAGGTCTAGGCGTACCCCCATCCATGTGCAGCTGGATACTGAACCTCCTGTCGGACCGCCGCCAGGTGGTGAGGATGGGCAGCACCACATCAGAGCCACTGACCCTCAACACGGGAGCCCCCCAGGGATGCGTGCTGAGCCCTCTCCTCTACTCCCTCTACACCCACGACTGCATGGCTATGCACAGCTCCAACGTCATCGTCAAGTTTGCTGACGACACGACAGTGATGGGCCTGATCGCCGGCGACGACGAGACAGCCTACAGGGAGGAGGTCGGATCGCTGGAGCAGTGGTGCCAGGAGAACAGCCTCGCCCTCAACGTCAAGAAGACCAAGGAGCTGATCGTGGACTTCAGGAGGCAGAGGGGAGAGCACAGCCCTATCTCCATCGACGGCGTTGCAGTAGAGAGGGTCAGCAGCTTCAAGTTCCTCGGCGTGCACATCTCCGAGGACCTCACATGGTCCACGCACACCACACACGTGGTGAAAAGGGCCCAACAACGCCTGTATTTTCTCAGGCGTCTGAAGAAATTCAGCATGGGCCCCCGCATCCTGAGAACATTCTACAACGGCACCATCGAGAGTGTTCTGACAGGGTGTATCACCGCCTGGTACGGGAACTGCACGGCACTCGAGCGCAGAGCGCTTCAAAGGGTGGTGCGGACGGCCCAGTATATCGTTGGAGGTGAGCTCCCCTCCCTCCTGGACATTTACAACCAGCGGTGCGTGGCCAAGGCCAAAAGAATTATAAAAGACATTGCCCACCCCAGCCACGAACTTTACTCACTATTACCGTCAGGCAGGCGTGTCGTACAAATAGGCTTAGAGATAGCTTCCACAGTCAGGCCATCAGGCTGCTGAACAAGGGCGTATAACATATAACAATGTATATTTTATTACATTGATTTATATATATATATTGCTCTTTTCTGTGCTGATTTTTGCATTTTATAAATTGCATTTTTTATTTTTATTTTATATTCTTTATTCTATTTTTTATTCTATTTTTTATCTATTTTTATTTTATCTTATTTTATAACTGCTGTCTGTCGTCGGGTATTGCACACAAGAATTTCACATCACTGCTTTATACTAAACTGTAAACTGTGAAGTGACAATAAACTTGACTTGACTTGACTTGACTATATCAACCACCTAGAACACTATATCAACCACCTAGAACACTATATCAACCACCTAGAACACTATATCAACCATCTAGAACACTATATCAACCACCATGTAGAACACTATATCAACCACCATAGAACACTATATCAACCACCATAGAACACTATATCAACCACCTAGAACACTATATCAACCACCATAGAACACTATATCAACCACCTAGAACACTATATCAACCACCATCTAGAACACTATATGAACCACCATGTAGAACACTATATCAACCATCTAGAACACTATATCAACCACCTAGAACACTATATCAACCACCTAGAACAAGATATCAACCACATAGAACACTATAACAACCACCATAGAACACTATATCAACCACCTAGAACACTATATCAACCATCTAGAACACTATATCAACCATCTAGAACACTATATCAACCACCTACAACACTATATCAACCATCTAGAACACTATATCAACCACCATGTAGAACACTATATCAACCACTATCTAGAACACTATATCAACCACCTAGAACACTATATCAACCACCTAGAACACTATATCAACCATCTAGAACACTATATCAACCACCATGTAGAACACTATATCAACCACCATCTAGAACACTATATCAACCACCTAGAACACTATTTCAACCACCAGAGGACACTATATCAACCAGCAGAGAACACTATATCAACCACCTAGAACACTATATCAACCACCAGAGAACACTATATCAACCACCTACAACATTATATCCACCATCTAGAACACTATATCAACTACCAGAGAACACTATATCAACCACCTAGAACACTATATCAACCACCAGAGAACACTATATCAACCACCACCTAGAACACTATATCAACCACCATAGAACACTATATCAACCACCTAGAACACTTTATCAACCACCATAGAACACTATATCAACCACCACCTAGAACACTATATCAACCACCATAGAACACTATATCAACCACCATAGAACACTATATCAACCACCTAGAACACTATATCAACCACCATAGAACACTATATCAACCACCTAGAACACTATATCAACCACCTAGAACACTAATCAACCACCTAGAACACTATATCAACCGCCTAGAACACTATCAACCACCATAGAACACTATATCAACCACCATATAACACTATATCAACCACCTAGAACACTATATCAACCATCTAGAACACTATATCAACCACCATCTAGAACACTATATCAATCACCTAGAACACTATATCAACCACCTAGAACACTATATCAACCACCATCTAGAACACTATATGAACCACCATGTAGAACACTATATCAACCATCTAGAACACTATATCAACCACCTAGAACACTATATCAACCACCTAGAACACTATATCAACCACCTAGAACACTATAACAACCACCATAGAACACTATATCAACCACCTAGAACACTATATCAACCACCTAGAACACTATATCAACCATCTAGAACACTATATCAACCACCATGTAGAACACTATATCAACCACCATCTAGAACACTATATCAACCACCTAGAACACTATTTCAACCACCAGAGGACACTATATCAACCAGCAGAGAACACTATATCAACCACCTAGAACACTATATCAACCACCAGAGAACACTATATCAACCACCTACAACATTATATCCACCATCTAGAACACTATATCAACTACCAGAGAACACTATATCAACCACCTAGAACACTATATCAACCACCAGAGAACACTATATCAACCACCACCTAGAACACTATATCAACCACCATAGAACACTATATCAACCACCTAGAACACTATATCAACCACCATAGAACACTATATCAACCACCACCTAGAACACTATATCAACCACCATAGAACACTATATCAACCACCATAGAACACTATATCAACCACCTAGAACACTATATCAACCACCATAGAACACTATATCAACCACCTAGAACACTATATCAACCACCTAGAACACTAATCAACCACCTAGAACACTATATCAACCGCCTAGAACACTATCAACCACCATAGAACACTATATCAACCACCATATAACACTATATCAACCACCTAGAACACTATATCAACCATCTAGAACACTATATCAACCACCATCTAGAACACTATATCAATCACCTAGAACACTATATCAACCACCTAGAACACTATATCAACCACCATCTAGAACACTATATGAACCACCATGTAGAACACTATATCAACCATCTAGAACACTATATCAACCACCTAGAACACTATATCAACCACCTAGAACACTATATCAACCACCTAGAACACTATAACAACCACCATAGAACACTATATCAACCACCTAGAACACTATATCAACCACCATCTAGAACACTATATCAATCACCTAGAACACTATATCAACCACCTAGAACACTATATCAACCACCATCTAGAACACTATATCAACCACCATGTAGAACACTATATCAACCATCTAGAACACTATATCAACCACCTAGAACACTATATCAACCACCTAGAACACTATATCAACCACCATATAACACTATATCAACCACCTAGAACACTATATCAACCATCTAGAACACTATATCAACCATCTAGAACACTATATCAACCACCTAGAACACTATATCAACCATCTAGAACACTATATCAACCACCATGTAGAACACTATATCAACCACTATCTAGAACACTATATCAACCACCTAGAACACTATATCAACCACCTAGAACACTATATCAACCATCTAGAACACTATATCAACCACCATGTAGAACACTATATCAACCACCATAGAACACTATATCAACCACCATAGAACACTATATCAACCACCTAGAACACTATATCAACCACCATAGAACACTATATCAACCACCTAGAACACTATATCAACCACCTAGAACACTAATCAACCACCTAGAACACTATATCAACCGCCTAGAACACTATCAACCACCATAGAACACTATATCAACCACCATATAACACTATATCAACCACCTAGAACACTATATCAACCATCTAGAACACTATATCAACCACCATCTAGAACACTATATCAATCACCTAGAACACTATATCAACCACCTAGAACACTATATGAACCACCATCTAGAACACTATATGAACCACCATGTAGAACACTATATCAACCATCTAGAACACTATATCAACCACCTAGAACACTATATCAACCACCTAGAACACTATATCAACCACCTAGAACACTATAACAACCACCATAGAACACTATATCAACCACCTAGAACACTATATCAACCACCATCTAGAACACTATATCAATCACCTAGAACACTATATCAACCACCTAGAACACTATATCAACCACCATCTAGAACACTATATCAACCACCATGTAGAACACTATATCAACCATCTAGAACACTATATCAACCACCTAGAACACTATATCAACCACCTAGAACACTATAACAACCACCATATAACACTATATCAACCACCTAGAACACTATATCAACCATCTAGAACACTATATCAACCATCTAGAACACTATATCAACCACCTACAACACTATATCAACCATCTAGAACACTATATCAACCACCATGTAGAACACTATATCAACCACTATCTAGAACACTATATCAACCACCTAGAACACTATATCAACCACCTAGAACACTATATCAACCATCTAGAACACTATATCAACCACCATGTAGAACACTATATCAACCACCATCTAGAACACTATATCAACCACCTAGAACACTATTTCAACCACCAGAGGACACTATATCAACCAGCAGAGAACACTATATCAACCACCTAGAACACTATATCAACCACCAGAGAACACTATATCAACCACCTACAACATTATATCCACCATCTAGAACACTATATCAACTACCAGAGAACACTATATCAACCACCTAGAACACTATATCAACCACCAGAGAACACTATATCAACCACCACCTAGAACACTATATCAACCACCATAGAACACTATATCAACCACCTAGAACACTATATCAACCACCATAGAACACTATATCAACCACCTAGAACACTATATCAACCACCTAGAACTCTATATCAACCACCACAGAACACTATATCAACCACCACCTAGAACACTATATCAACCACCATAGAACACTATATCAACCACCTAGAACACTATATCAACCACCATAGAACACTATATCAACCACCTAGAACACTATATCAACCATCTAGAACACTATATCAACCACCATCTAGAACACTATATCAATCACCTAGAACACTATATCAACCACCTAGAACACTATATCAACCACCATCTAGAACACTATATGAACCACCATGTAGAACACTATATCAACCATCTAGAACACTATATCAACCACCTAGAACACTATATCAACCACCTAGAACACTATATCAACCACCTAGAACACTATAACAACCACCATAGAACACTATATCAACCACCTAGAACACTATATCAACCACCTAGAACACTATATCAACCACCATCTAGAACACTATATCAACCACCATGTAGAACACTATATCAACCATCTAGAACACTATATCAACCACCTAGAACACTATATCAACCACCTAGAACACTATATCAACCACCTAGAACACTATAACAACCACCATATAACACTATATCAACCACCTAGAACACTATATCAACCATCTAGAACACTATATCAACCATCTAGAACACTATATCAACCACCTAGAACACTATATCAACCATCTAGAACACTATATCAACCACCATGTAGAACACTATATCAACCACTATCTAGAACACTATATCAACCACCTAGAACACTATATCAACCACCTAGAACACTATATCAACCATCTAGAACACTATATCAACCACCATGTAGAACACTATATCAACCACCATCTAGAACACTATATCAACCACCTAGAACACTATTTCAACCACCAGAGGACACTATATCAACCAGCAGAGAACACTATATCAACCACCTAGAACACTATATCAACCACCAGAGAACACTATATCAACCACCTAGAACACTATATCAACCACCACCTAGAACACTATATCAACCACCATCTAGAACACTATATCAACCCCTATCTAGAACACTATATCAACCATCTAGAACACTATATCAACCACCTAGAACACTAATCAACCACCACCTAGAACACTATATCAACCACCTAGAACACTAATCAACCACCTGGAACACTAATCAACCACCTAGAACACTATATCAACCACCTGGAACACTAATCAACCACCTAGAACACTATATCAACCACCTAGAACACTAATCAACCACCTAGAACACTAATCAACCACCAGAGAACACTATATCAACCACCTAGAACACTATATCAACCACCTAGAACACTAATCAACCACCTAGAACACTATATCAACCACTACCTAGAACACTATATCAACCACCATCTAGAACACTATATCAACCACTAAGAACACTATATCAACCACCTAGAACACTAATCAACCACCTAGAACACTATATCAACCACCTAGAACACTAATCAACCACGTAGAACACTATATCAACCACCTAGAACACTAATCAACCACCATAGAACACTATATCAACCACCATAGAACACTATATCAACCACCTAGAACACTAATCAACCACCATAGAACACTATATCAACCACCATAGAACACTATATCAACCACCTAGAACACTAATCAACCACCATAGAACACTATATCAACCACCATAGAACACTATATCAACCACCTAGAACACTAATCAACCACCATAGAACACTATATCAACCACCATAGAACACTATATCAACCACCACCTAGAACACTATATCAACCACCTAGAACACTAATCAACCACCTAGACCACTATATCAACCACCATAGAACACTATATCAACCACCTAGAACACTAATCAACCACCATAGAACACTATATCAACCACCATAGAACACTATATCAACCACCACCTAGAACTTTATTAATTATTAATTTATTTATTAATTTATTTATTAAATTATTTATTTATTTATTATTTATTTATTTATTACCGCCTAATTTATTAATTATTATTAATTAACTTTATTAATCCCTCGGGATTAATAAAGTTTTCTGAATCTGAACACTATATCAACCACCTAGAACACTAATCAACCACCTAGAACACTATATCAACCACCACCTAGAACACTATCAACCACCTAGAACACTATATCAACCACCATAGAACACTATATCAACCACCACCTAGAACACTATATCAACCACCTAGAACACTAATCAACCACCTAGAACACTATATCAACCACCACCTAGAACACTAATCAACCACCTAGAACACTATATCAACCACCTAGAACACTATATCAACCACCAGAGAACACTATATCAACCACCTAGAACACTATATCAACCACCACCTAGAACACTATATCAACCACCATCTAGAACACTATATCAACCCCTATCTAGAACACTATATCAACCATCTAGAACACTATATCAACCACCTAGAACACTAATCAACCACCACCTAGAACACTATATCAACCACCACCTAGAACACTATATCAACCACCTAGAACACTAATCAACCACCTATAACACTATATCAACCACCATCTAGAACACTATATCAACCACCACCTAGAACACTATATCAACCACCTAGAACACTAATCAACCACCTAGAACACTATATCAACCACCTACAACATTATATCCACCATCTAGAACACTATATCAACCACTAAGAACGCCTATATAAACCACTATATAACACTAATCAACCACCTAGAACACTAATCAACCACCTGGAACACTAATCAACCACCTAGAACACTATATCAACCACCTAGAACACTATATCAACCACCTAGAACACTAATCAACCACCTAGAACACTAATCAACCACCAGAGAACACTATATCAACCACCTAGAACACTATATCAACCACCTAGAACACTAATCAACCACCTAGAACACTATATCAACCACTACCTAGAACACTATATCAACCACCATCTAGAACACTATATCAACCACTAAGAACACTATATCAACCACCTAGAACACTAATCAACCACCTAGAACACTATATCAACCACCTAGAACACTAATCAACCACGTAGAACACTATATCAACCACCTAGAACACTAATCAACCACCATAGAACACTATATCAACCACCATAGAACACTATATCAACCACCTAGAACACTAATCAACCACCATAGAACACTATATCAACCACCATAGAACACTATATCAACCACCTAGAACACTAATCAACCACCATAGAACACTATATCAACCACCATAGAACACTATATCAACCACCTAGAACACTAATCAACCACCATAGAACACTATATCAACCACCATAGAACACTATATCAACCACCACCTAGAACACTATATCAACCACCTAGAACACTAATCAACCACCTAGACCACTATATCAACCACCATAGAACACTATATCAACCACCTAGAACACTAATCAACCACCATAGAACACTATATCAACCACCATAGAACACTATATCAACCACCACCTAGAACACTATATCAACCACCTAGAACACTAATCAACCACCTAGAACACTATATCAACCACCACCTAGAACACTATCAACCACCTAGAACACTATATCAACCACCATAGAACACTATATCAACCACCACCTAGAACACTATATCAACCACCTAGAACACTAATCAACCACCTAGAACACTATATCAACCACCACCTAGAACACTAATCAACCACCTAGAACACTATATCAACCACCTAGAACACTAATCAACCACCATAGAACACTATATCAACCACCATAGAACACTATATCAACCACCATCTAGAACAGGGGTTCCCAACCTTTTTCACCCAGAGCCCCCCCAAATGACTCCTGTTGGAATTTGCCAGCCCTAACAAACTGTTGTTTCTTTATGAAAAAGTCCCGATCACGCCCGACCGTTTCTGGGTGCATGGTCTGTTGGTGTCTCTTCATTTTGCAGGGTTTCATGCTGTCGTTGGCTAGCTTCTCTCTGCATATCACACACTCTGGGCGGGTTTTGTCCGTTCCCTCCATGAAACCTAAGTTAAGATAGCTCTCTAGGTAGGTCCTCATTTTCTTTTTGATTGCAGATGAGCTGTCATCTCCTTTACGTTTTTCAGACATTTTTAGACAAAATATTCACCTTATGAAGTTGGTCACTAGCTAGCAAGCACAGCAAACTGTTACTACCACGGAAGCTGACACAGTAACGTCAATGTTGGCGCGAATCGGAGGAGTATCAGATTAATTTGTAGAATTTTTATTAAAATTAATTAATCAATAAATTTCTATATTTTATTGTAATGTAGAGACAAGGCTTTTAGCGACAATCATGTATTGCGTTACAATTATATGTAAAAAAAAATAAAAAAAATCGAAATATGATATTAGGCCTCAAATCATCTGAGGCCTGGCGCCCCCCCTGCGATCTTTGGCGCCCCCCCAAGGGGGGCGCGCCCCCCAGGTTGGGAACCACTGATCTAGAACACTATATCAACCACCACCTAGAACACTATATCAACCACCTAGAACACTAATCAACCACTAATCAATCACAATGTGATCCAATCAACCATTGATAGTAATAATAATAAACATAGAAGCTATTCTATAGCTAAACTATTCATAACTATTCAATATGCGGTACATTCAAATATCTCAAGCTTAGAATAAAGAATACTGCATGGAACACATGCCAAATACAACCATATACATGTTATAATAACTGTAATTATATTTACATTTAATTATCATTGGTAATGCAACATATACAAAAAGGAAAACCTAATGAAGAGATTTCCCTGTTTGTCGATGACACATCACACAGATTGATCGGTATCACCATTGACGAGGTGGCATTTTTTTCTCCCACTGCTCAACCTCACTGGGGGGGGGTCAAAGTTAAAAGATTGTGAACCACTGATGAAGAATACCCTAACAACCATCCAGCACCCTAGCAACCGTGCTCAACACCCAATTGGCAACATATGACCATAAAAACTACAGCCCTCAACAAACTACAGCCCTACTTTACGTCACTCTACATCACAATACAGCAGGTACTAAGAACTGGATTGCACACCACAATTTCTTATGAAATTCTACTTATTCTAGTTGTACTTATTTGAAAGACGCATCTTTCTGCACATCATTACAACTTGAAAGATGAGGACAACCTTCTGCAGACACACCGCGGTCCGCTGGGTTGACATTCACATCGCAGAAGCAATTTGAACAATCCCTTCATCCACTTGCACAGGTGATTGTATATGCCTCACTATATTGTGTAAAGTCTGTGTTTATCTTATAGACAGACTTATTTTATAACATAAGTATTTGTGAGTAATTATTCATTAGCATGATCACTTAAGTGTATTCAGTCACATCTAACTCTCACTATGTGTGCATATTCCTATAGTCTATAGCAGTGGTTCTGACTGTCCACAGCAGTTCTAAGTGTCCACAGCAGTGGTTCTAAGTGTCCACAGCAGTGGTTCTAAGTGTCCACAGCAGTGGTTCTGACTGTCCACAGCAGTGGTTCTAAGTGTCCACAGCAGTGGTTCTAAGTGTCCACAGCAGTGGTTAAGTGTCCACAACAGTGGTTCTGACTGTCCACAGCAGTGGTTCTAAGTGTCCACAGCAGTGGTTCTAAGTGTCCACAGCAGTGGTTCTGACTGTCCACAGCAGTGGTTCTAAGTGTCCACAGCAGTGGTTCTAAGTGTCCACAGCAGTGGTTCTGAGTGTCCACAGCAGTGGTTCTAAGTGTCCACAGCAGTGGTTCTGAGTGTCCACAGCAGTGGTTCTAAGTGTCCACAGCAGTGGTTCTGACTGTCCACAGCAGTGGTTCTAAGTGTCCACAGCAGTGGTTCTAAGTGTCCACAGCAGTGGTTCTGAGTGTCCACAGCAGTGGTTCTAAGTGTCCACAGCAGTGGTTCTGACTGTCCACAGCAGTGGTTCTAAGTGTCCACAGCAGTGGTTCTAAGTGTCCACAGCAGTGGTTCTGACTGTCCACAGCAGTGGTTCTAAGTGTCCACAGCAGTGGTTCTAAGTGTCCACAGCAGTGGTTCTGAGTGTCCACAGCAGTGGTTCTAAGTGTCCACAGCAGTGGTTCTGAGTGTCCACAGCAGTGGTTCTAAGTGTCCACAGCAGTGGTTCTAAGTGTCCACAGCAGTGGTTCTGAGTGTCCACAGCAGTGGTTCTAAGTGTCCACAGCAGTGGTTCTGAGTGTCCACAGCAGTGGTTCTAAGTGTCCACAGCAGTGGTTCTGACTGTCCACAGCAGTGGTTCTAAGTGTCCACAGCAGTGGTTCTGACTGTCCACAGCAGTGGTTCTAAGTGTCCACAGCAGTGGTTCTAAGTGTCCACAGCAGTGGTTCTGAGTGTCCACAGCAGTGGCGTCGCTAGGCTGTTTTATTCGGGGCTAAAGCCCCGGATGTTTTGTAATTAGCCCCGAATGTATATATACATTTTCTGTAAAAAAAAAAAAAAAAATTACATTTTTATTTTTATTTTTTGATTGCATGCTCTCAAAGCTTCTCTATTTAAAGCTGTAATAAACTGTAAAAAATAATTCCAACAATTGACTGAGCAATAACTAACTTTCTCTAATGATTGTAATACATGAATGTATATGCAATAAAATTAACTAAACACAAACCCCAAAATCTGATCTGATTGTAAGTTAAAAACACTATTTTATGCGTTATTTTAATTTTTTTGGAAAAACTTCTCTTTTTTCAGCGTTTCCTGTTTGCATCCCTGCCTCTGGGCAGGGATGTTTTTAGGATGTTTTCAAATCCTAAAAACGCCCCTGGTCCACAGCAGTGGTTCTAAGTGTCCACAGCAGTGGTTCTGAGTGTCCACAGCAGTGGTTGTAAGTGTCCACAGCAGTGGTTCTGAGTGTCCACAGCAGTGGTTCTGGCAGACAGCGGGTTCTGTCCATGGGGCTGAAAGGCCGCCTGTCCACCTGCAGAGCTGCGCTATTATGCCCTCTACTGGTCAGAGTTCTACAGTTAAAATATAAATGATACTTTCCAATATGATTAACAGACGAATTACAAATTAAAATGCTTCTCCAGAGTGGTATGGTAAATCAAACAGTGATATAATCCATTGGTAACGAATGGGATGTAGTCGATAGGCTAGAAGCAGTCCGTGCTGACCAGGAGGTGGAGGGAGGAAGGGAACGACGTTTACCGTCATAAGAAATGACCAATAAGATGTTAGACTCTAGAGTTATATTATATATATATCACCGTGATAAACACACTGTAAAATATACATGTATGTACATGATGAACGATCAGGGATGATGATCAGGGCTGTAACAATGATTGTGTTATTATTTTTGGGGAAGATTAGTCTGATTGTTGCAACGATCAATAATCAAGTCAAGTTTATTGTCACTTCACAGTTGACACACAAGTATAAAGCAGTGGTGTGAAAATCTTATGTGCAAAACCCGACGACAGACAGCAGTTATAAAAATAAGATAAAAATAGAATAAAAATAGAATAGAATAAAGTAAAAAAATATAAAAAATAAAATATTTATATTAATAATACTAATATGACGTTTAAGGCCCATTGATAGGCATATACTGGATAGTTTAGCGCTCCACGACCTCAAAGTTCCCTGCGTTAGGTTTGGAGCCTCACTGTCCTCTGGTGGGTGAAGTCAGTCAGGTACAGACAAGCGCTGGAAGGAAGGCTCGAATGACTTCATTATGTTCAATAAGTTCAATGATTTTACCGTTCCCGTTCCCGAACTTTCAGGATATGTACATGATGTTTCATATACAGTCCTAATATCATAAATACACAGACCCCCCCCCACGGAGGAGCTGAAGGTGTTTCTGGTCAGATGACCAGGGAATGGACCACGACGCTCAGCCACTGAATCCATTGGACACTTATTTTTCAATCCGATTTATTTTGGGATAAACATCCTCCGATTCATCCGAGAGCGTTTCCACTGGTTTTCCTATTTCATAATCATTTATGATTTATTTCATGGATTGTATTTCCTCCCATGTGTGTTTGTGAGGTAGTTGAACCGAGAGTGAATCGAGAGTGAGAACAAAGAGTGAGCAGAGAGTGAGCAGAGAGTGAACAGAGAGTGAGCAGAGAGTGAACAGAGAGTGAACAGAGAGTGAGCAGAGAGTGAACAGAGAGTGAGCAGAGAGTGAACAGAGAGTGGACTTGGTGTGGAGGAGGCGAGGAGCGGCAGGTCTTAAGGCTGCAGGATGCGCAGCTCTCCAGACGTGCTCGGCTCCTAGGTGACTAGAGGTGCTCACCGGGGGGTCTTCACACCGCTCACTGTCAGGGACACCTTCACACTACGAGAAGACACCACACCACAAGACACCACCACAAGACACCACACCACCACAAGACACCACCCCAGCACAAGACACCACCCCAGCACCCCACACCAGCCTGGTGCACATCGCTGCTGGACGCTGCGGACGCGTTGTCTGAGCCGGACCGGAGGGGATGGCGTCTCCTTAGCGGACCGACGGGGAGACTGCATCAATCTATGCGACTTTTCTACTGCGCTAAAACGTCCGCTCCTCGCCAGGTGAGACGGGAACACGCTTGGTTCGAACAGGACGTCTCGCTTCCATGTGGATACCGACGGGCAGGCGTTGTTGGTGCAGTGATCGGACCAGCCGTGACTAAGTTGTATCGTTGATCTCTCCCCCGGATCGAGGATGCGGTGCGGGCTGACCTGCCTCTCCCTGCTGGTGGTCCTGGTCTGCGGGGCTCAGAGGTAACATGATGCATGGTGTCCTCCTCTCACGGCCTTTTAATGTCGATCAGCTGTAGTTGTGATCCTTTCTGCCTTCCCCCTCAGCGCCAACGAGCCTAGCAACATGTCCTATGTGAAAGCCACTGTGGACAAACTGCTGAAGGGTTATGACATTCGTCTGAGGCCTGACTTCGGAGGTAAACTCGTTTGGCCATATGGACATAAAGCGTTTTTTTTTTTAATCTTGAATACAACGTTAAATGCTTGCGTTTTAGCGTAGCAACTGAATCCACTTTCATCGTCTTCCCAAGGTGCTCCGGTGGACGTTGGCATGAGTATAGACATCGCCAGCATCGACATGGTGTCAGAAGTCAACATGGTAAGTGACCTGAATGACGTGCTGCATGCCGGCTGCATGGGCGAACATACGAGCGCTCTCACACACACGCACACACGTGTCATCGCCCATCACACACACACTCGGTGAGCTGTGGCCCGTAGACATATGCTTGGTGCAATGTGTCTTCACCCGCCTTCCGACACCACAGACGGATACGCAATGTGTCAAAGCCATTCTTATGCACCGAGCAGACCTATCGCAGGGCTGGAGGAGACGCAGAATGTGACGAGGGAGAAACAACGATTGGAAGAAAGACAGTATTTGTGGTGTCCTATCCTAGATGTTTTAGTTAAAAGTGACTTATCAGCTATTCGGTCCACACACACACACACACACACACACACACACACACACACACACACACACACACACACACACACACACACACACACACACACACACGCACACACACACACACACACACACACACACACACACACACACACACACACACACACACACACACACACACACACACACACACACACACACACACACACACACACACACACAAACACATATCCTCCGTACACATGTGAAGTGCCATGTAAAGAACAGCCATGCATTGGCATGTGTCTCCTGGCTTTATGATGATCTGGTGTTTATCTGTAATGCTGAGTACTTGCCTACCACCTTGAGTACAGTACCGTTTGGTTGGGACTTGTTCATGTGTATTGGGGCCAGTACAAAACAACGTACATTCATGCATACATATTCCTCAAAAACTGCATTTATTATTTGCATAATGCTATGATATGTTTTCTCAAACTATGAATTATTCATCGGTATTAACTAGCTGACAAAGGCCCAGGAGGAAGCTGATTGGACGGACGTTATCCATGCCTGCTTGGAGAGTTCATTGATTTGGTCTTGGTTCCTCTTATGTACTTTATATTGAGATAAAATCCAGTAGAGATCCAGTGTTGATCAGAGTAACACAAGTAACTAGAATAACAACTCTTGTTATATGTGATATCTTAGTCTAAATCCTCTTTATTGGTCTCATGTAAACACAGTGAACTGAGTTTCTCTCATGTAGCCCATCCTGGTATGAGGAGCAGTGGGCAGCTGTTGTATACACAGGGGAGGGGTCTGGTGCCTTGCTCTAGGGGTCTGGTGCCTTGCTCTAGGGGTCTGGTGCCTTGCTCTAGGGGTCTGGTGCCTTGCTCTAGGGGTCTGGTGCCTTGCTCTAGGGGTCTGGTGCCTTGCTCAAGGGGTCTGGTGCCTTGCTCTAGGGGTCTGGTGCCTTGCTCTAGGGGTCTGGTGCCTTGCTCTAGGGGTCTGGTGCCTTGCTCTAGGGCACCTTGGCAGTGTTGCTCAGGTGTTTCAGGGACTTCAACCGGCGACTTTCCGGTTCCCAAGCCCCAAGTCAACAGACTGAGCTACCTGCTACATAGTGCTAACCCACTATGTAGCAGGTGGCTAACCCACTATGTAGCAGGTGGCTAACCCACTATGTAGCAGGTGGCTAACCCACTATGTAGCAGGTGGCTAACCCACTATGTAGCAGGTGGCTAACCCACTATGTAGCAGGTGGCTAACCCACAGAGATCCTCCTGTTCTGGGTGAAACAAGCCTGCCAACAAGACGCCGTATTCTAAAAAACATTTGAGCAGAAATGCAAAAGGGTCAAAGGTCCTTATTTAAACAACCAGGTCATTTTGACGTACCTTCATCGCCCCTGTCTGTGACGGGTAAGCGAGTGTGCTGCATAGGTGTCTAGAGGGATAGGCCCTATTGGTAATGGGACCTTTCTGTTCCTGTGTTCAGGCCTACTTGTATGAGCAGGAAGCCTCATAGAGATAGAAGGCCTCAGCGTGCTTTATAACTCTCCCTGGTTAGAAGAAGGCAGAAGGCAGACCAAAGCGGGTTGGTGTGTTGGTGGGTAGAGAAATAAAGATAATATTTCTCATAGTTGTTATGAATATGTTATGACTTTTGCTACCATCACTCAACTTGTTTTTAAGTATGATTTGCGGCAATGTTTGTTGAGTAAAAACTATTTTAGGCACAAAGGGAAAAGTTCACACATGTCTTGTCATTTCACACATCATTCTTCCAGCATTATTTTAGTTTGTTGTTTCACTGCCTTCTACCTGCTGAGATGAAAACACAACACAACCATTTTTAGAAGAGGCAATATCCAGTCTCTTCATTGCATATCTATACAGACTTAGGGTGACCATGACTCTATGCTAGTCAGACTACAGGGAGATATCAGATCATTGTCATGTACTGCCTTAGACACCTGACAAGCTGTGCTTGATTGATACAATGTGAGACAATAAAGGACCCTAACCCATTTTTGCCTGGATAATACTGTGGCAACAATTAATCAATAAATGGACATAGATGTTGTATATGTACTATAGGGTTTCTCTGAATGTCAGGCACTGGCAGTCTTAGTATATTATCCAAGGTTATCCACTCACAGGGTCATGGACCAACCATAGACATAATCAGCCAATTGGAAACATCTGCATTACTCTTTGGTATCCATTGTATTTACTAATGGATATCCAGCCTCATAGAGGGAAGAAACATAACTCATATCTCACCTCCATAAAGACTCAACATGAAGTGAAGGTGACTATGGTGACTACATTGAATTTTTGATGTAGTTCTTATCCTCCATATTTGTTGTGTATTTAAGTGTACAATTATTCATTTGTTTAGCAAGAATGAAGAACAACAAACTGCAAAAGTCAAAGGTCACCACACGTTTATTTCTGTTCCTGTGTATATGTTGAATCACCAGCAGTGGTTTTATCTATCTATCTATCTATCGATCTATCTATCTATCTATCTATCTATCTATCTATCTATCGATCTATCGATCTATCGATCGATCGATCGATCGATCGATCGATCTATCTATCTATCTATCTATCTATCTATCTATCTATCTCTCTCTCTCTCTCTCTCTCTCTCTCTCTCTCTCTCTCTCTCTCTCTCTCTCTCTCTCTCTCTCTCTCTCTCTCTCTCTCTCTCTCTCTCTCTCTCTCTCTCTCTCTCTCTCTCTCTCTCTCTCTCTCTCTCTCTCTCTCTCTCTCTCTGTCTGTCTGTCTGTCTGTCTGTCTGTCTGTCTGTCTGTCTGTCTGTCTGTCTGTCTTATATATAGCGAGAGAGCTAAAGAGAGATATGTATATATAGTGTGAATGTACTGTATATGTATATGATATCTTCCTGCCTTACCTTTGAAATAAGCTGTGCTGCAGTGATGCATATAGGTGGTGATGAGGGAAGAGGAGAGTCTGGATGTAAGAACAAGATTCATTTAAAGCAAGTTTCTCCATTTGCTCAACCGTTTGCTGCAAAGCTGTTTGCTGAATGTGTAAACCGAATGCAATGTGCAACTTTATCATACTAGATTCATTCCCCTGATTGACCTTTAATTCATTTTTTATCTAAGTGCCATTTTGATTGAGATTTTTCTGAATAAGATATGACAGCAAGCATTTTGTTGCTCATCTGAGTGTAGCTATAGCCTAACTTATGGGGCTTTTAACAACTTGGATTTCCGGACTGTGCATGTCCACTCCAGAGCCATTAGGAGGTTAATGGACTTCCATCCAATTCTGTGGATAATCATTGCATTCCATGGAATGGAGACGGAACGGCTGGCTGGCCTGTCTCTGCCGGGCAGTGTCAGAGGGTGAAACATGAGGCCTTTGGACGGTTGCTTGTGGCCTAACATTATAATGTGATCAGCTTCTTTCAACTGGCTCAGTCCTTTGCAGAGGTCTGACTTGTCGAAAACCATAAAAAATAAACTACCATTTGGTCTTCAATCACATCCATCACACCTCCTTATCCCAGACTAACTCCTCCTTCTGCAGGCACATGCAGGTAGTGGGGTTGTCATGGGAACCTGTGGATACAGTGAGAAAGCTTATTGTGTGTGGTGGTTGTTTTGCTGATGTTGTTGTAACTTATTTTCATTATTTCAGAGTTGTCAAACCTTGTTGGGATTTGTGAGAGAGTCACTGTAGATGCCAGTGGGACATTTAAGACTAAACACTGGATGAAAAAATATGATGTGCTCAAGGGTGGTTGTGGTGGTTGGTGTCTTTTATGATGGAGTTTTGTGGTCCTTTGTGATGCATTATTCCGACATCTGGTCCTAAAGATCTCCTCGATGCATCGAAGAGTACATTGGATGATCTTCTCGGCTGTCCTCATGACAAGTCTCAAGACTCTCAGGACAAGGAAGCCATCCAGAGGGTCTGGAGGACGGCGGAGAAGATCACATTAAGACCAGGACTAGCAGGTTCAAGGACAGTTTCTACCCACAGGCAGTGAGATTACTGTAGTAGTCTATAAGTAGTATATAGTGTTGTTTATAGTATAGCATTGTATACTATACTATTGTATAGTATTGCATAGTATATATAGTGCAGTATAGTAAAGTATTGTTGTTGAAATTCATAATGCAGGAGAGAATTGTGCAGGGGAGTCAGCATTCCATTGTCGTTGTTACAAATGGACAATAAAGAATCTGGAATCTGGAATCTTAAATCAAAATATGATTATTTTTTTTTAAATAAGATAAGTTAAATACCTAGACATCCCCAGTTTATGCACAGTGTGAATATGTTTTTGGCCCCTTCTCTTCAAAATAATGTATATTGTGCTAATGTCTGCTTACAAACAAAAGCAATGCACTATAGCTAAATGCAAAAATGCTGTTGCATCAAAATTCATATTAGCGTTTGCAACAGCGTCTTCTATGCTTCAAAACTGGGTTGTTTATACCTTCCCAGCTGGCTGCCACTGTCTGGATCACGTGTTTGAATCATGTTCCAATCATGAGCGTTGTCAAAGCCCTCAGTTGACATGCCTTTCTCCCGGACATATGACCAAATGTCTGTGGGTGCCATCATAAGCCAATGTCTTGTTTTGACACCAGACCAGCTGGCCTGCAGGGAGAGGAAGGCAGTCAGGGTGACCTGCTCCATGCTTCTATAGCGTTGGAACAAGTGCTTGATCTCTTATTCAAACAGAGAGCTTGTCCTCATTAAGCGGCCATGAGATTTTTTGTAAAAGGTGCTGATTGTATTTAATTTAATGTGTTTAATGTGGCACATTATAAAAATGTTTAAAAAAAAATCTGTATCAACACAATTGGAAAAATGTGTTTGAAGGAAAAATACGTTGTTTAAAACAATTTAGTAGTCTCTCAGTCCTGCATAGTCCGGCCCACATAGTTGCTATCAATCTTGGAAAATTGGTGGATCTATGTTGCTTACTTACAAAATACAAAATATACAGTACATGTCACTTCTAAACATATCTAAGGTAAACTGAGATAAGTGTGTTTAAAGGTGGAGTCTCACAGTCTCATGACGTAACGTAATGATACAGCTGAGGATGATTGAGTTACAGTCTCATGACGTAACATAATGATACAGCTGAGGATGATTGAGTTACAGTCTCATGACGTAACGTTGCATAATGATACAGCTGAGGATGATTGAGTTACAGTCTCATGACATAATGATACAGCTGAGGATGATTGTTTCTTCATTCCAGTGTGACCAGACTTATTTATATTGTTCTAATGACCTCTGGTCGACCCGCTTGTTCTAGACCAATCATGAGCTGGAACAACCAATGACTGACAGCGTAACAAAGAGCATTTAACAGTCATGGATGTAATACAATTGTCACGAATGGGATAGTTTGGTGGGACTCAGAACGCAGACCAAGACACACTGGATCTATACATAAAGCTTTATTCAAAGCAAATACAACACACAAGGGTGACCGGGGACAGGCCAGGGGTCTGGAGACCGGGGGGTCGGAGTAGCGACAGGTACCGGACAGGTAACTCTAATGACCGGGGAGCTCGTATAGACCGGAGAGTAACGCGAGACAGGCGATGAATCTGGACCTCCGGGACATCGGCGTGGCGATTCCGTCCAGAATGTACTAACGTACAAAGTAGCAACCATGAAGTACGACCTAACCCCGGGGTAACGGGACGCAGGGTCTATATACCCCCAACAGGTGAGGGGATTAACAATTAGACACGGCAATTGCTGACAGGTGTGTGTGCGCCGCCAGCGCACGCGGCTTGGCCACGCCCCCTGCCAACCACCGTAACCGTGACAACAATAGCCATTCAACTGGCTAGCATAACTTGGAAATGGCAGACAGCAAGACAGGAGCATCCCCATTCTGTTGGCTGTAACAGAGTTCACTGATAAGCTCACACACCGATCTGCACGGCATGCAGCAGACCTTTGAAAGGGAAAAGAGATTTGACGCAGTCAGAAAAAAGTGAGACATTCCTGTCTCCGAAATTGGTGTCATCCATGGTAGCTATAAACACAAATACAATGTAGTACATAAGAATCTGCACCTGCGACCCCAGGGACCTCCAGATGGCTTTAAAGTGTCCACACCACTGGATAATGTTGAAGAGGTTCCATGTCAAACGCAACAGAACTCCATGGAGAATAAGAATCATAAGAACTCATGACCACATACACACACACACTGTTTGGACAGTACATATTTGATGTCCTTTGGAATTCATTCAGCCAGTGAGGTATTCCAGATTTGAATGGAGCAGATATTTGTCAAATACCCTGTGCTGGTATGGACTTAAAGAAAGAGCTCAATCTGAGACTCCAAACCCTCAAGTGAAGGTTCTGAATCAGGTGGTAGATGATGACTACGTTGGCCATCTGTTTCCCAGCCAAGGCCCCAAAGCAGAGGTCTGTCCCGGAAGTTGACAATTGATTGGTATCAACTTGGGTAGTTTATCTCAAACTTTAGCTCACATTCAAAGACACAGTGTTGTGTCCTTGGGGGCGAACCAGTTGCCTAAGCATCAAGAAATAACGCAAATCGAAAGCCGTTGCGAAAATATTGAGATAAAATTGTTAGCAATTGTTTCTACTCAAAATTCAATGAGTGCATCTATAGCAGACCATATGGCTGCATATGTGCATATGGAATCGCAGGAAATTGCTGACACAAGCCATAGATATTTGATTATCTATTTTAGTAAAAAAAGGTCTCCTAGACGTCCTGTATATATGAACTGATTAATGATTCATAGCCATAAACAAGCTACTACTAATGACTTGATGTGTAGTAGAGTGATGTGATTACGTGGACATTGATATTACTGGCAGATGTTGAATGGGTCAAAAATATTTGTGTGGAACAAAAGTTGGGGTACAGAACATATGCACTTCAGCATACAGACAAGGACAACAGCATTGATGTGATGACAATTACTCATGTTTAATCCACTTGCCTGGAAGAACTGGGGACAAACAGCAGAGGATGCAACACTGCAGACCCTCAGCAGCACCATGAAGCATGGTTGGTCTATTGAGAATCCCAGGGCCTTTCCTTTTCCCAGACAAGCTGACCATGGAGGAGGGAAACATCATGAAGGGTCACAGAGTGCTAACTGCTACAGAGAGACTTCATAACACAGAGACAGTAACACATTGGTCACCACACACACTCATGAGACGTAGTACAGAAGTCTGCAGAATTTTACAAAAGTAACGCATTAGCTGAAAGGGCAGTGACTGCGTATTGCAAAGCAGCTGATGGAAAAGTTGAAAAGAGATGGAACTGATACTGAAATACCATCTGCACAAGAGACTCGTGTCAAGGAAGAGACATACCACTCTACTTTTCAGTAAGTATCTACTGGATCCAACTCTTTGCAACACTCATCAACTCAAAGCCCAGTTACTGAAGACGAAGGTGAAACTATCAGAATGCAGACCCCCCACGGGTAGGAGTGCTGGGGCATGGTAAACAAAGTCGGTGGATAACTATATCTGACATCCAGTCCGAGGGCAAGGTGGGCAGGAGAAACCACACACACGTCTCACCTGTAGTGGAGCCACTTCCAGAATACACCGATAACCAGCAGCACGGCGGTCCATCTGTAATGACCCCTCTAGAGACCTTACACCGCACTCTCTGCTCGTATCATCAAACTCCAAACACAAGAGTGCAATGAGCTCTGAGCATTTTTAATACACAACACCATAGAGCAGTTTAATATAGACCCTACACAGCAGTTGAATATAGACCCTACACAGCAGTTGAATATAGACCCTACACAGCAGTTGAATATAGACCCTACACAGCAGTTGAATATAGACCCTACACAGCAGTTGAATATAGACCCTACACAGCAGTTGAATATAGACCCTACACAGCAGTTTAATATAGACCCTACACAGCAGTTTAATATAGACCCTACACAGCAGTTTAATATAGACCCTACACAGCAGCACATTGTGCTCAGGTGAACAAAAACTGTTCACAGAAGTTCATGAGTAAACCTAGTGGTGACCTGCTGTATTTACATAGAGCCGTCTTTGAAATGAGTGGTTAAAGTAAGGTCCTGACCGCCTGTGGCCACTAAAGAGTCCCTACTCACTAGAGTAGGGTGCTAACCCCGCTGTCCTGCTCTGTACCACTCATCACTAGAGTAGGGTGCTAACCCCGCTGTCCTGCTCTGTACCACTCATCACTAGAGTAGGGTAATAACCCCGGTGTCCTAGCTCTACCACTCATCACTAGAGTAGGGTGCTAACCCCGGTGTCCTAGCTCTACCACTCATCACTAGAGTAGGGTGCTAACCCCGGTGTCCTAGCTCTACCACTCATCACTAGAGTAGGGTGCTAACCCCGGTGTCCTAGCTCTGTACCACTCATCACTAGTAGGGTAATAACCCCGGTGTCCTGTCTCTGTACCACTCATCACTAGTAGGGTAATAACCCCGGTGTCCTGTCTCTGTACCACTCATCACTAGAGTAGGGTGCTAACCCCGCTGTCCTGCTCTGTACCACTCATCACTAGTAGGGTAATAACCCCGGTGTCGTGTCTCTGTACCACTCATCACTAGAGTAGGGTGCTAACCCCGGTGTCCTGGCTCTACCACTCATCACTAGAGTAGGGTGCTAACCCCGGTGTCCTAGCTCTGTACCACTCATCACTAGAGTAGGGTTCTAACCCTGGTGTCTTGGCTCTGTACCACTCATCACTAGTAGGGTTCTAACCCTGGTGTCTTGGCTCTGTACCACTCATCACTAGTAGGGTGCTAACCCCGGTGTCCTGGCTCTATACAACTCTAGTAGGGTGCTAACCCCGGATGTCCTGCCCAAATTCACACCCTGCTTCTTGATGGCCAACTAATCAGCTAATTAGCCAGTTGTTGCAAGACTATTCTTGCGAAGAAGGTGAACCGCAGTGAGCAAAGAAAATACACTGACATGCCATCTCCATCCTGCTGTGTGATATACGCTAATCGAACAACATAAGTCGAGTCAGTTGCAGCCAAAGTCAAAGCGTTGGGATAATGTAATGCAGTTTACTACAGCCCCTCATATTAAATGACAGTTAACAGTTAACATAGCTAAGAGCTTGACTGATTGTCATCAGTGTTAAATAATGTAATAATTATACCTTATGCCTGATACATTTGCCATTATTGTTAAACCTGCACTATGTAACTCTTCTACTGCAGCTAAGAACTAGGTTTCTCAAGAATAAAACATGCCCAACCACGGTCCGTCCATCCAGGGAATCTTTGGCTATCAATCATTTTATTCTGGTCCACTTTTGCTCCCCTCCCCCCAACCGTGGGAAACCACTGCTTCTCAGACCAGAGTCAGTGTTGGCACAAGCCACTAGAGGCTGCTAATGGGAAAATGTACATAATGCAGGTAAAGTTTAGACATATTTCAGTACAGTTACCACAGATTCCTTCAATAAACGTACTCCAAATCAACGTCAAAGTTCCATAGAATAGATCAGACCCCAAAACGATGAATACTTTACTTAATGAATCTTATTCAACTATTTAAAAATGCCACTACCCACCCTTAGCTCTTAATTCATGTCCATTAACCAATTGATTTATAAGACATCGTAGATAGTTACTCGGTAGTGTTAACCAAACTAAGTGCCACAGATCAAGTGCTGCAGAGTGTTGCAGAAAAGTGTATCCAGGCTAAAGAACGACCACAATCCTAAGTCTCCCATCTTCTCTCCCCTCTCCCTCCTTGTCTTTAAGGACTGCACATCCATATGGACGCCTACAAAGTGTGTGTGTGTGTTGGGGGGGGGGGGAATTAGGTCAAGCGGTGGCCTACTGCAGTCTGGGCTGGCACGGCTCTGACGTGGTTCATAGGTGCCCATGTTTGTCACGCCTGCTCCCTGTGCTGCAGTACAATATGGAGAGAGCTGGAGGGGAGACATGATGAGAGGAGAGCACAGAGACGACCTGCGGTACAACAGGGGACATCTGAGGGGAACACAGTGGAATGCCAAGGGCATCGCCATCCTTTTGTTTTTCCTCATGTCCGCATATTGAATGCAGTGCATTTTGGTGCAGTACTGCTGTCTCTCTCCCTCTCTCTCTCTCTCTCTCTCTCTCTCTCACGCTCTCTCTCTCTCTCTCACGCTCTCGCTCTCTCTCACGCTCTCTCTCACGCTCTCTCTCTCTCTCTCTCTCTCTCTCTCTCTCTCTCTCTCTCTCACGCTCTCTCTCTCTCTCTCTCTCTCTCACGCTCTCTCTCTCTCTCTCTCACGCTCTCGCTCTCTCTCACGCTCTCTCTCACGCTCTCTCTCTCTCTCTCTCTCTCTCTCTCTCTCTCTCTCTCTCTCACGCTCTCTCTCTCTCTCTCTCTCTCTCTCTCACGCTCTCTCTCTCTCTCTCTCTCTCTCTCTCTCTCTCTCTCTCTCTCTCTCTCTCTCTCTCTCTCTCTCTCTCTCTCTCTCTCTCTCTCTCCTGCCTCTCCCTCTTCATGCATTAGCGCAGCTCATAAGCATAACAGTATTCTCCTCACGTTCGGCCCATCTCTTCTGCTGTGGAAATCCTGAGGTGCCAGAGTGATGATGGCAAAGTGGGCGTAGAGAGGAACAGCTGTTTCTAATAATAGGCTCCAAAGAAAGCATTCATCCCCTCTGAGGCTGCAATACACACACACACACACACACACACACACACACACACACACACTTTTCTCTATCCCCTTAACGTCTGTTATGAGAAACTGCTGTCTCATAAGACAGCAGTTTCTCATTCCAACTCATGTCACCTCCAGTTAATGTCGCCCGCTAACCGTTCCAGAGGCTAACTGGTTAGCTCCTAGTGGGACCAAGCCTGCCCTCAGTACTCAGTACTTTTTTTGGATTATAATTATAGTTTGAAAAGTTGATTAACACAATATGTCTGTTAAATCTACTGAATCTATGACTCTATTTTATCCAATCAGATGTATCCTTGAATTGTTTTCAACATGAGTCTCAATGTGTGTGATAGAACAACAGCCATGTTTTCATATGCCAGCATTATTGGTTAGATATTGTGGTGCATGGCGTTTTCTCATTGTATCTTACCTCAAAGAATCTTTTTTTTTAAAGAAAGTTGCTATCCCTCCAGCATGTTTCCAAAGTGCCTGCATCGGCATCTTTACCAAGTGCAACTAAGGCTGAAAAACCAAGAGTGCTGTGAGCGGACTGCTAAACTGCGGTTGATCCTGACACATCCTCAGCCCGTGCACACTGAGGCCACCAAGCCGCTTCTCTAGGAGAAAGGCTCATGGATGTTCTCATGGAGGGCCGTCACAAAGGATGCTTCCAGCTCCCTAGACGTGACAGCGTCTAGGGAGCTATGCTATAACTCACCCACCCTTAGCACCTGGAATATGAAGGGAGATACTCTCTTTTGTTCGGGTTTCGACTGGTGGTCGTAGCAGTTGGTTTTGTTAGGGTGTAGACTGGTGGTCATAGCAGTTGGTTTTGTTAGGGTGTTGACTGGTGGTCATAGCAGTTGGTTTTGTTAGGGTGTAGACTGGTGACTGGTGGTCGTAGCAGTTGGTTTTGTTAGGGTGTAGACTGGTGACTGGTGGTCATAGCAGTTGGTTTTGTTAGGGTGTAGACTGGTGACTGGTGGTCATAGCAGTTGGTTTTGTTAGGGTGTAGACTGGTGACTGGTGGTCATAGCAGTTGGTTTTGTTAGGGTGTAGACTGGTGGTCATAGCAGTTGGTTTTGTTAGGGTGTAGACTGGTGACTGGTGGTCATAGCAGTTGGTTTTGTTCGAGTGTAGACTGGTGACTGGTGGTCATAGCTGGTGTTGTTCGGGTGTAGACTGGTGACTGGTGGTCATAGCAGTTGGTGTTGTTCGGGTGTAGACTGGTGACTGGTGGTCATAGCTGGTGTTGTTCGGGTGTAGACTGGTGACTGGTGGTCATAGCTGGTGTTGTTCGGGTGTAGACTGTGTGGACTCAGTGACTTGGAAACATCAGGTGATCATGACCCAGGCTGATTCTGACCGGACCAGATGAGCAGCATCTGGTCCGGTGACAAGTTGTCTTGAAATTAGATAAATCACAAACCATGCACCAACCAATGATAATGAAAATACTATTTTGTCAATATAGAATATTCAAAATTCTGAGATTGATCTGAAGACCATTTAAGTGAAGATGGGGGGCTCCCTTTCAAATGATAATGATATGCTGTATAGAATGTAGGCTACTATCAATCAGATTTAGCATTTTCTAAAAACCTGAGTAACCTGAGTACTTAGATGTTGTCTATAGTTGACTATAAGATTGATTTTTTAATCATGTATCTAATGCAATTAAATTTGAGCAAACCAACCTGACTAAGCTGCTCCCTTTGATGTGTTCACTAGTGCTGGCATGTTAGCTAGCTAGCTACCACTCAAGCTAGAATTGATTGAGTGACTCCTAAACTATCATCGCTATGCCAGATAATGTGAGTTTGTTTTGTCTTATTTATTTTGTCTATCTTCTACTTTACCAGATTGATGCACAGGTGTGTGTGTGTGTGTGTGTGTGTGTGTGTGTGTGTGTGTGTGTGTGTGTGTGTGTGTGTGTGTGTGTGTGTGTGTGTGTGTGTGTGTGTGTGTGTGTGTGTGTGTGTGTGTGTGTGTGTGTGTGTGTGTGTGTGTGTGTGTGTGTGTGCTTGTGTGTGTGTTTCTTTACTGTCACTAGCGATGTGAACAATTTACTTTTTTCATAGTCGAATTGCGAATATTCAATTATTGGGATTGGCTGACAGGGCTGCTTTCTTCCCTAAACACTGGAGGTGGCTCCCAGTGGACAATCATAGGCTGTATTGTTGCTGCAGCCAATCTTATCCATGGATCAGCCTTACGCTCTGTTGATCTAAAAGGGGGCAGCGTGTCAGGGGATGGTCAGAGTGCATCCTCTCCTCTCAATCATTCAGTTACTTTTAATTAGTCTCCGCCGGTTTGACTTGTTTCGTTGAGAATCATATTGTTTTAACAAAGCAACACACACAGATAACTTCATATAGACCTCCATCTGACCTCACTGTAGCTGTAGTATCCGAACCTCACTGTATCTATAGGACCTCACTGTATCTATAGGACCTCACTGTATCTATAGGACCTCACTATATCTATAGGACCTCACTGTATCTATATGACCACACTGTATCTATAGGACCTCACTGTAGTTATAGGACCTCACTGTAGTTATAGGACCTCACTGTATTAACATGACCTCACTGTAGTTATAGGACCTCACTGTATTAACATGACCTCACTGTAGTTATAGGACCTCACTGTATTAACATGACCTCACTGTAGTTATAGGACCTCACTGTATTAACATGACCTCACTGTAGTTATAGGACCTCACTGTATCTTTAGGACCTCACTGTATTAACATGACGAAGGCATGAAGGCTTTTTCTATTCAACGTTATAAAGGACCGTTCCACTGTTACAGTGACACAGTTCAGCCTAGTTAGACTCATTGTGTTACACACACACACACACACACACACACACACACACACACACACACACACACACACACACACACACACACACACACACACACACACACACACACACACACACACACACACACACACACACACACACACACACACACACACACACACACACACACACACAGGGAATGGTCCGGATGGTGAACATCTACTTATATGACCCATGCTCTGACTCCCTTGCAGGACTACACTATCACCATGTACTTCCAGCAGTCGTGGAGGGACAAGCGTCTGTCCTACACTGGGATCCCACTCAACCTGACCCTGGACAACAGGGTGGCAGACCAGCTGTGGGTGCCGGACACCTACTTCATCAACGACAAGAAGTCCTTCGTCCATGGTGTGACGGTTAAGAACCGAATGATCCGGCTTCATCCGGACGGGACGGTGCTGTACGGCCTGAGGTAAGAGGGGTATCACTGTCCTGTCCTGTCTTCACATGTCTTGTCTTCTCGTTCAGCTGTTCTGGTGTCTTGTCCTTCAGCTGGTCTGGTGTCTTGTCCTTCAGCTGGTCTGGTGTCTTCTCGTTCAGCTGGTCTGGTGTCTTGTCTTTCAGCTGGTCTGGTGTCTTGTCGTTCAGCTGGTCTGGTGTCTTGTCTTTCAGCTGGTCTGGTGTCTGGTTGTTCAGCTGGTCTGGGGTCTATGTTGCTATGTTCTAATCTAGCAGGCTATGGTATTGGAAAGGTCGGGGTCAGGGTTTACATATTCATACTGCACATAATTGTAAGAAGAACAGAATCCCTGCTCTTCTGTTTTACTTCTCTCTGGTAAGATGCTTGGACCTAAGTTATGTTTCTTAGATTGTTCTGAATTTATTTCTCAAGCAGACTAAACCAATTCCACTTTGTGAAAGACCCAAACATGACTTACTTCCTCTATCAATTGAATTCTTCATTTAATTACTTGTGAGCTTGTTTTGATTACACAGCCATTCACATAACGACGGCAATGGCAGCGCTCAGCACGCAGTAGTCATACATACAAGAGCTCCATCACAGAGGAGCAATACAAGGCAGCTCTTGAGAGATGAAACGTTGATTGTATTAGCTATGTACTTTCTATACTGTATCTGTACAAAACAACAAGGGACAGCACAGGAGAATCTGCACACGTTGAGGCCTTGCTGTCACATAGGGTTCCAAGCCTGCACATCCACCTCCGTCTGTCCTTTTCAAAACATTGTTGGACAAGATCAGCGTGATCATTTGTAAATCTCTGGGAACAAAGTGAGGAACACATGACATTTTGTTGAGGTGTGGCGAGCCAGGACATCCCGCTGTTTAACAACAAGGTCAGTGATGATAAGGCTGAAAGTTTAACTTTTAATAACGAGGAAATGTTTACTGCTGTGAGGGTAGTTCAGTGGTGATGATTCAGTCCTGCAGGGCTGCTGTTCAAAGAAACCACAACCACAAAGACAAGGAACTTTATGGCTTTAGCTGCACAAACAAGGACTTCTATGGTATGTCAGCGAGTATAAAAGGTATACAAACACAAAACACAACTGTAAATTGATTAGATGAATAATTAAAGACATGAAATATACCAAATATGATGGAATTGTACGCTCCTGCTCTCCCAAAATGGTACACTGCTGCAGTAGTATATTGACAATGTTTACCACATCACAAAGTTATTGTCAGGGTGAATATGTGATTGCAATATCTCATCTTGTCCAAAGAGTGACATGTAAAACGGCTGTCACCTGGGAGGTTTAAGCTTACGGTGTTTTTCAAAAATAAATGTATTTCAAAATATTTTTCCTCCATCTGCCAATTTCTCTCTTTTTATGTTTCTGGAGGTGAATCATTTTTGGAGCTTTGCTCACCCTGCAGTTCATCACACACCCTTCTCCTCCCCTCACACATCCTTCTCCTCCCCTCACACCCTTCTCCTCCCCTCACACACCCTTCTCCTCCCCTCACACACCCTTCTCCTCACCTCACACCCTTCTCCTCCCCTCACACACCCTTCTCCTCCCCTCACACCCTTCTCCTCCCCTCACACACCCTTCTCCTCCCCTCACACACCCTTCTTCTCCCCTCACACACCCTTCTCCTCCCCTCACACCCTTCTCCTCCCCTCACACACCCTTCTCCTCCCCTCACACCCTTCTCCTCCCCTCACACACCCTTCTCCCATCACACCCTTCTCCTCCCCCCACACACCCTTCTCCTCCCTTCACACACCCTTCTCCTCCCCTCACACCCTTCTCCTCCCCTCACACACCCTTCTCCTCCCTCACACCCTTCTCCTCCCCTCACACACCCTTCTCCTCCCCTCACACACCCTTCTCCTCCCCTCACACACCCTTCTTCTCCCCTCACACACCCATCTCCTCCCCTCACACACCCTTCTCCCCTCACACACCCTTCTCCTCCCCTCACACACCCATCTCCCCTCACACACCCTTCTCCTCCCCTTGCACACCCTTCTCCTCCCCTCACACACCCTTCTCCTCCCCTCACACACCCATCTCCTCCCCTCACACACCCATCTTCTCCCCTCACACACCCTTCTCCTCCCCTCACACACCCTTCTCCCCTCACACACCCTTCTCCTCCCCTCACACACCTTTCTCCTCCCCTCACACACCCTTCTCCTCCCCTCACACACCCTTCTCCTCCCCTCGCACACCCTTCTCCTCCCCTCACACACCCTTCTCCTCCCCTCACACACCCTTCTCCCTTCACACACCCTTCTCCTCCCCTCACACACCCATCTCCCCTCACACACCCTTCTCCTCCCCTCACACACCCTTCTCCTCCCCTCACACCCTTCTCCTCCCCTCACACACCCTTCTCCTCCCCTCACACACCCTTCTCCTCCCCTCACACACCCTTCTTCTCCCCTCACACACCCATCTCCTCCCCTCACACACCCTTCTCCCCTCACACACCCTTCTCCTCCCCTCACACACCCATCTCCCCTCACACACCCTTCTCCTCCCCTTGCACACCCTTCTCCTCCCCTCACACACCCTTCTCCTCCCCTCACACACCCATCTCCTCCCCTCACACACCCATCTTCTCCCCTCACACACCCTTCTCCTCCCCTCACACACCCTTCTCCCCTCACACACCCTTCTCCTCCCCTCACACACCTTTCTCCTCCCCTCACACACCCTTCTCCTCCCCTCACACACCCTTCTCCTCCCCTCGCACACCCTTCTCCTCCCCTCACACACCCTTCTCCTCCCCTCACACACCCTTCTCCCTTCACACACCCTTCTCCTCCCCTCACACACCCATCTCCCCTCACACACCCTTCTCCTCCCCTCACACACCCTTCTCCTCCCCTCACACACCCTTCTCCTCCCCTCACACACCCTTCTCCCTTCACACACCCTTCTCCTCCCCTCACACACCCTTCTCCTCCCCTCACACCCTTCTCCTCCCCTCACACACCCTTCTCCTCCCCTCACACACCCTTCTCCCATCACACCCTTCTCCTCCCCCCACACACCCATCTCCTCCCCTCACACACCCTTCTCCTCCCCTCACACACCCTTCTCCTCCCCTCACACCCTTCTCCTCCCCTCACACACCCTTCTCCTCCCCTCACACACCCTTCTCCTCCCCTCGCACACCCTTCTCCTCCCCTCACACACCCTTCTCCTCCCCTCACACACCCTTCTCCCTTCACACACCCTTCTCCTCCCCTCACACACCCTTCTCCTCCCCTCACACACCCTTCTCCTCCCCTCGCACACCCTTCTCCTCCCCTCACACACCCTTCTCCTCCCCTCACACACCCTTCTCCCTTCACACACCCTTCTCCTCCCCTCACACACCCTTCTTCTCCCCTCACACACCCTTCTCCTCCCCTCACACACCCTTCTCCCCTCACACACCCATCTCCCCTCACACACCCTTCTCCTCCCCTTGCACACCCTTCTCCTCCCCTCACACACCCTTCTTCTCCCCTCACACACCCTTCTCCTCCCCTCACACACCCTTCTCCCCTCACACACCCATCTCCCCTCACACACCCTTCTCCTCCCCTTGCACACCCTTCTCCTCCCCTCACACACCCTTCTCCTCCCCTCACAGGTATCTCCTCCCCTCACACACCCATCTTCTCCCCTCACACACCCTTCTCCTCCCCTCACACACCCTTCTCCTCCCCTCACACACCCTTCTCCTCCCCTCACACACCCTTCTCCCTTCATACACCCTTCTCCTCCCCTCACACACCCATCTCCCCTCACACACCCATCTCCCCTCACACACCCATCTCCCCTCACACACCCTTCTCCTCCCCTCACACACCTTTCTCCTCCCCTCACACACCCTTCTCCTCCCCTCACACACCCTTCTCCTCCCCTCACACACCCTTCTCCCTTCACACACCCTTCTCCTCCCCTCACACACCCATCTCCCCTCACACACCCTTCTCCTCCCCTCGCACACCCTTCTCCCCTCACACACCCTTCTCCTCCCCTCACACACCCATCTCCCCTCACACACCCATCTCCCCTCACACACCCATCTCCCCTCACACACCCTTCTCCTCCCCTCACACACCTTCTCCTCCCCTCACACACCCTTCTCCTCCCTCACACACCCTTCTCCTCCCTCACACCCTTCTCCCTCACACACCCTTCTCCTCCCTCACACACCATCTCCCCTCACACACCCTTCTCCCCTCGCACCCTCTCCCTCACACACCCTTCTCCTCCCCTCACACACCCTTCTCCTCCCCTCACACACCCATCTCCCCTCACACACCCTTCTCCTCCCCTCGCACACCTTCTCCTCCCCTCACACACCCTTCTCCTCCCCTCACACACCCTTCTCCTCCCCTCACACACCCTTCTCCCTTCACACACCCTTCTCCTCCCCTCACACACCCATCTCCCCTCACACACCCTTCTCCTCCCCTCGCACACCCTTCTCCCCTCACACACCCTTCTCCTCCCCTCACACACCCTTCTCCTCCCCTCACACACCCATCTCCCCTCACACACCCTTCTCCTCCCCTCACACACCCTTCTCCTCCCCTCACACCCTTCTCCTCCCCTCACACACCCTTCTCCTCCCCTCACACACCCTTCTCCTCCCCTCGCACACCCTTCTCCTCCCCTCACACACCCTTCTCCTCCCCTCACACACCCTTCTCCCTTCACACACCCTTCTCCTCCCCTCACACACCCTTCTCCTCCCCTCACACACCCTTCTCCTCCCCTCGCACACCCTTCTCCTCCCCTCACACACCCTTCTCCTCCCCTCACACACCCTTCTCCCTTCACACACCCTTCTCCTCCCCTCACACACCCTTCTTCTCCCCTCACACACCCTTCTCCTCCCCTCACACACCCTTCTCCCCTCACACACCCATCTCCCCTCACACACCCTTCTCCTCCCCTTGCACACCCTTCTCCTCCCCTCACACACCCTTCTTCTCCCCTCACACACCCTTCTCCTCCCCTCACACACCCTTCTCCCCTCACACACCCATCTCCCCTCACACACCCTTCTCCTCCCCTTGCACACCCTTCTCCTCCCCTCACACACCCTTCTCCTCCCCTCACAGGTATCTCCTCCCCTCACACACCCATCTTCTCCCCTCACACACCCTTCTCCTCCCCTCACACACCCTTCTCCCCTCACACACCCTTCTCCTCCCCTCACACACCCTTCTCCTCCCCTCACACACCCTTCTCCCTTCATACACCCTTCTCCTCCCCTCACACACCCATCTCCCCTCACACACCCATCTCCCCTCACACACCCATCTCCCCTCACACACCCTTCTCCTCCCCTCACACACCTTTCTCCTCCCCTCACACACCCTTCTCCTCCCCTCACACACCCTTCTCCTCCCCTCACACACCCTTCTCCCTTCACACACCCTTCTCCTCCCCTCACACACCCATCTCCCCTCACACACCCTTCTCCTCCCCTCGCACACCCTTCTCCCCTCACACACCCTTCTCCTCCCCTCACACACCCATCTCCCCTCACACACCCATCTCCCCTCACACACCCATCTCCCCTCACACACCCTTCTCCTCCCCTCACACACCTTTCTCCTCCCCTCACACACCCTTCTCCTCCCCTCACACACCCTTCTCCTCCCTTCACACACCCTTCTCCCTTCACACACCCTTCTCCTCCCCTCACACACCCATCTCCCCTCACACACCCTTCTCCTCCCCTCGCACACCCTTCTCCCCTCACACACCCTTCTCCTCCCCTCACACACCCTTCTCCTCCCCTCACACACCCATCTCCCCTCACACACCCTTCTCCTCCCCTCGCACAACCTTCTCCTCCCCTCACACACCCTTCTCCTCCCCTCACACACCCTTCTCCTCCCCTCACACACCCATCTCCCAGCCCTAGTGAGGTGGGCTGTGGCGTTGTTCTGTTGAAGTCAGAACCCAGAGTGTGAGCTTCTTAGGGACAGTAGATGTCAATAACTCATCCCCTTTGGTTTAAAGAGATGATGTGCTTTGATGAGAGGAGGATGACGATGACTTGACAGTTTTAAAAATAGAGACACTGGACGTTTATTTTTTTTCTCCGTAGCTTTGAGGCAGAGTTGCATATCAGAAGGTCCTCTCACATGCCAATGCACCAACCAATCTGATATTGAGTTCATAATTATAATGAGTTGATAGTAGTATAATGTATAAATCTTATATTCAACTATGTTCCACACAATTTACTGAAAATAGATATTTATTTATTTATACATAAATCATTCCATTTGAGTATTAGTTTCACTCTGAATACACACACACACACACACCACACACACACACACACACACACACACACACACACACACACACACCACACACACACACACAGCTGACAAAGCACGTAATACAAGCCAGCAGCCCCACAGTGTGCATCTGACCCAGAGACAGGTATCCCCTCCTAGAGAGAGGGTACCCCCTCCCAGAGACAGGTACCCCCTCCCAGAGACAGGTACCCCTCCCAGAGACAGGTACCCCCTCCCAGAGACAGGTACTCCTCCCAGAGACAGGTACCCCCTCCCAGAGACAGGTACTCCTCCCAGAGACAGGTATCCCCTCCTAGAGAGAGGGTACCTCCTCCCAGAGACAGGTACCCTCTCCCAGAGACAGGTACCCCCTCCCAGAGAGAGGGTACCTCCTCCCAGAGACAGGTACCCCCTCCCAGAGACAAGTACCCCCTCCCAGAGAGAGGGTACCCCCTCCCAGAGACAGGTATCCCCTCCCAGAGAGAGGTACCCTCTCCCAGAGAGAGGTACCCCCACCCAGAGAGAGGGTACCCTCACCCAGAGAGAGGGTACCCCCACCCAGAGAGAGGGTACCCCCTCCCAGATACAGGTACCCCCACCCAGAGAGAGGGTACCCCCACCCAGAGACAGGTACCCCCACCCAGAGAGAGGGTACCCCCACCCAGAGAGAGGGTACCCCCACCCAGAGAGAGGGTACCCCCTCCCAGAGACAGGTACCCCCTCCCAGAGACAGGTACCCCTCCCAGAGATAGGTACCCCCTCCCAGAGACAGGTACTCCTCCCAGAGACAGGTATCCCCTCCCAGAGACAGGTATCCCCTCCCAGAGACAGGTATCCCCTCCCAGAGAGAGGTATCCCCACCCAGAGAGAGGGTACCCCCTCTTAGAGAGACGGTACCCCCACCCAGAGAGAGGGTACCCCCACCCAGAGACAGGTACCCCCACCCAGAGAGAGGGTACCCCCTCCCAGATACAGGTACCCCCACCCAGAGAGAGGGTACCCCCACCCAGAGACAGGTACCCCCACCCAGAGAGGTACCCCTCCAGAGACAGGTACCCCCACCCAGAGAGAGGGTACCCCCACCCAGAGAGAGGGTACCCCCTCCCAGAGACAGGTACCCCCTCCCAGAGACAGGTACCCCTCCCAGAGACAGGTACCCCCTCCCAGAGACAGGTACTCCTCCCAGAGACAGGTACCCCCTCCCAGAGACAGGTACTCCTCCCAGAGACAGGTATCCCCTCCCAGAGACAGGTATCCCCTCCTAGAGAGAGGGTACCCCCTCCCAGAGACAGGTACCCCCTCCCAGAGACAGGTACCCCTCCCAGAGACAGGTACCCCCTCCCAGAGACAGGTACTCCTCCCAGAGACAGGTACCCCCTCCCAGAGACAGGTACTCCTCCCAGAGACAAGTACCCCCTCCCAGAGAGAGGGTACCCCCTCCCAGAGACAGGTATCCCCTCCCAGAGAGAGGTACCCTCTCCCAGAGAGAGGTACCCCCTCCCAGAGACAGGTATCCCCTCCCAGAGAGAGGTACCCTCTCCCAGAGAGAGGTACCCCCTCCCAGAGACAGGTATCCCCTCCCAGAGAGAGGTACCCTCTCCCAGAGAGAGGTACCCCCTCCCAGAGACAGGTATCCCCTCCCAGAGAGAGGTACCCTCTCCCAGAGAGAGGTACCCCCTCCCAGAGACAGGTATCCCCTCCCAGAGAGAGGTACCCTCTCCCAGAGAGAGGTACCCCCTCCCAGAGACAGGTATCCCCTCCCAGAGAGAGGTACCCTCTCCCAGAGAGAGGTACCCCCTCCCAGAGACAGGTATCCCCTCCCAGAGAGAGGTACCCTCTCCCAGAGACAGGTACCCCCACCCAGAGAGAGGGTACCCTCACCCAGAGAGAGGGTACCCCCACCCAGAGAGAGGGTACCCCCTCCCAGATACAGGTACCCCCACCCAGAGAGAGGGTACCCCCACCCAGAGACAGGTACCCCCACCCAGAGAGAGGGTACCCCCACCCAGAGAGAGGGTACCCCCTCCCAGAGACAGGTACCCCTCCCAGAGATAGGTACCCCCTCCCAGAGACAGGTACTCCTCCCAGAGACAGGTATCCCCTCCCAGAGACAGGTATCCCCTCCCAGAGACAGGTATCCCCTCCCAGAGAGAGGTATCCCCACCCAGAGAGAGGGTACCCCCTCTTAGAGAGACGGTACCCCCCACCCAGAGAGAGGGTACCCCCTCTTAGAGAGACGGTACCCCCCACCCAGAGAGAGGGTACCCCCACCCAGAGACAGGTACCCCCACCCAGAGAGAGGGTACCCCCTCCCAGATACAGGTACCCCCACCCAGAGAGAGGGTACCCCCACCCAGAGACAGGTACCCCCACCCAGAGAGAGGGTACCCCCACCCAGAGAGAGGGTACCCCCTCCCAGAGACAGGTACCCCCACCCAGAGAGAGGGTACCCCCTCCCAGAGACAGGTACCCCTCCCAGAGACAGGTACCCCCTCCCAGAGACAGGTACTCCTCCCAGAGACAGGTACCCCCTCCCAGAGACAGGTACTCCTCCCAGAGACAGGTATCCCCTCCCAGAGACAGGTATCCCCTCCTAGAGAGAGGGTACCCCCTCCCAGAGACAGGTACCCCCTCCCAGAGACAGGTACCCCTCCCAGAGACAGGTACCCCCTCCCAGAGACAGGTACTCCTCCCAGAGACAGGTACCCCCTCCCAGAGACAGGTACTCCTCCCAGAGACAGGTATCCCCTCCTAGAGAGAGGGTACCTCCTCCCAGAGACAGGTACCCTCTCCCAGAGACAGGTACCCCCTCCCAGAGAGAGGGTACCTCCTCCCAGAGACAGGTACCCCCTCCCAGAGACAAGTACCCCCTCCCAGAGAGAGGGTACCCCCTCCCAGAGACAGGTATCCCCTCCCAGAGAGAGGTACCCTCTCCCAGAGAGAGGTACCCCCACCCAGAGAGAGGGTACCCTCACCCAGAGAGAGGGTACCCCCACCCAGAGAGAGGGTACCCCCTCCCAGATACAGGTACCCCCACCCAGAGAGAGGGTACCCCCACCCAGAGACAGGTACCCCCACCCAGAGAGAGGGTACCCCCACCCAGAGAGAGGGTACCCCCACCCAGAGAGAGGGTACCCCCTCCCAGAGACAGGTACCCCCTCCCAGAGACAGGTACCCCTCCCAGAGATAGGTACCCCCTCCCAGAGACAGGTACTCCTCCCAGAGACAGGTATCCCCTCCCAGAGACAGGTATCCCCTCCCAGAGACAGGTATCCCCTCCCAGAGAGAGGTATCCCCACCCAGAGAGAGGGTACCCCCTCTTAGAGAGACGGTACCCCCACCCAGAGAGAGGGTACCCCCACCCAGAGACAGGTACCCCCACCCAGAGAGAGGGTACCCCCTCCCAGATACAGGTACCCCCACCCAGAGAGAGGGTACCCCCACCCAGAGACAGGTACCCCCACCCAGAGAGAGGGTACCCCCTCCCAGAGACAGGTACCCCCACCCAGAGAGAGGGTACCCCCACCCAGAGAGAGGGTACCCCCTCCCAGAGACAGGTACCCCCTCCCAGAGACAGGTACCCCTCCCAGAGACAGGTACCCCCTCCCAGAGACAGGTACTCCTCCCAGAGACAGGTACCCCCTCCCAGAGACAGGTACTCCTCCCAGAGACAGGTATCCCCTCCCAGAGACAGGTATCCCCTCCTAGAGAGAGGGTACCCCCTCCCAGAGACAGGTACCCCCTCCCAGAGACAGGTACCCCTCCCAGAGACAGGTACCCCCTCCCAGAGACAGGTACTCCTCCCAGAGACAGGTACCCCCTCCCAGAGACAGGTACTCCTCCCAGAGACAAGTACCCCCTCCCAGAGAGAGGGTACCCCCTCCCAGAGACAGGTATCCCCTCCCAGAGAGAGGTACCCTCTCCCAGAGAGAGGTACCCCCTCCCAGAGACAGGTATCCCCTCCCAGAGAGAGGTACCCTCTCCCAGAGAGAGGTACCCCCTCCCAGAGACAGGTATCCCCTCCCAGAGAGAGGTACCCTCTCCCAGAGAGAGGTACCCCCTCCCAGAGACAGGTATCCCCTCCCAGAGAGAGGTACCCTCTCCCAGAGAGAGGTACCCCCTCCCAGAGACAGGTATCCCCTCCCAGAGAGAGGTACCCCCTCCCAGAGACAGGTATCCCCTCCCAGAGAGAGGTACCCTCTCCCAGAGAGAGGTACCCTCTCCCAGAGAGAGGTACCCCCTCCCAGAAGACCAAACAGTGCAACTGATAGAAGGAGACACAGCAGTAGCTCCAGAGGCCCAGTAAGGATAGAGGAATACTGCACACACCAGCAGAAAGGTCCCACACACGTTAACCAGCAACAGCAAAAGGAACGAAGAGAGTCCTTTTTTGGTGTAAGACCCAGCAAATTACAGGGCCACAGCAGCAAATAATCAGTCATGAAAGATTCACCTCCACGCACCCAAACAGCCACCACCCAATGACGTCTGAATAGAGACCTGGTGACGCGGTTGGGAGATTGGGTGATTCTAACAATTGTTCAAGACAATTGAAACAAATATCTGAATTGAAGACATCTTCCACTAAACCCCATTGTAACTACTGCAGCAATCTCTGTGTGACATAGTAGCTTCTACAGGAATCAAGTTAAGCCACGGCAAAGTGAAATACTACACAACATAGTAAAGTATAACCTGGGATTTGTCCATCACAAATAGATGTTTATAACAATGTCAAAGTGTTTTAGGCTGAATTATTCCTTTAAACCTGGAGCAGCAGTAGCTTAGGAGATCTGACAGCAGTCATCTGACAACTGGAAGGTTGCTGGTCCAATCCCCCGGCTCTGCCTACCAAAACTGGTGAGGTGTCCTTGAGCAAGACACCCTAACCCTAGCCCTAAATGCTCCTGATGTGCTCCTGTTGCCTTGCAACAGCCATGAATGTGTGTATGATGTGAGGCATGACTTGTAAAGCACTTTGGATGCACTATATAAATGTCCATTTACCATTTAAACCTGCAATTGACGTCTTCCTCATAGCAGCATCTAGTGGTTAGAGTAGCTGCAGTTATATATATATATATATATATATATATAGTCCTCTTTTTGGGACCCCAAAACATTTCTAAATCGCAAAGAATTTCCGGGATTCAGCTTTTGTTCCTACAGTCTCATAATATATCTATATGATCCCACAGGATGCTCTTTAGCCCCCACCACATAGACAATCCTCATTTGTTGCTATGCAACCACCGAATCAACCAGTCAGTCCAAGACATTTAAACACGGAACTTCATTTGCTGCTTGCTGCTTGTAAATTCATCTGATTGGACAATGAAAATAAACGCAGATGACATATTAACCCCACAGATCTCACCACCCTGATTAACTCCTACCCCAATCCTCCCCCATCCTCCCACACTGCTGACCTGGTGAATCACTATAATAACTGTCTCTCCTCCTCCCTCACTGCCCTGGCTCCCTTGACAACTCGCAAAGTCTCATTCACCCACTCCGCCCCCTGGTTTACCTCTGAGCTCCGTCAGCTCAAAGCCACAGGCCGCCGACTGGAGCGGCTATGCAAAAACACCGGACTCTCAGTTCACACCCAAATGTACTCAGATCACCTTCATCACTATAAAAACGCACTTTCCAATGCCAAATCCTCCTATTACTCCAACCTCATCAGCACTGGTAACAACAGAGTTCTCTTCTCCACAGTCAGACACCTACTTCAGCCTCCTCAAACCCGCCCCCCAGACATCTCCACAGATCGATTTCTGCAATTTTTTTCATTCTAAAATTAACACCATTCACATACAGCTGGCCTCATCATGCACCTCCTCAAGTGATCCACCCTGGATGGTTACCACTGGCCAACAACTCATCAGCTCCCTCTCCAACTTCACCCCAGCATCGGAATACACCATCTCAGAGCTCATCCGTAAAGCCAAAACCACCACCTGTCAGCTTGATCCTCTTCCCACCACCCTGGTCAAGGCTTGTCTACCAGCCATATCACCCATGGTCACTGACATAATTAACTCATCCCTCACCTCTGGAATTGTACCCCCCTCCCTCAAACTGGCTGCAATCACTCCCATCCTCAAAAAACCCGGTACTGACCCAGCCGATCTGAACCACTACAGGCCCATCTCCAACCTACCCTTCATCTCCAAGACCCTTGAGAGGGTGGTTGCCGCACAGCTTCAGTCCCACCTGGAAATAAATAACCTCCATGAACCCTTTCAATCCGGTTTCCGCCAAAAACACAGCACTGAAACGGCTCTGGTTAAAATCACTAACGACCTCCTCCGTGCAGCGGACTCTGGACTTCTCACCATCCTCATCCTCCTCGACCTCAGCGCTGCATTCGACACCATCTCCCACCCACTACTCCTGGACCGCCTGGCATTGGGATCACTGGTGTTGCACTCTCCTGGTTCACATCATACCTCACTGACAGACAACAGTTTGTACAACTCGGGAACCAAAAGTCAGGGTGTTCTGTTGCACTGGGTGTCCCCCAGGGGTCAGTACTGGGTCCACTCCTATTCATCACATATCTCCTCCCCCTGGGCAAAATCCTCCGTCACCATGGGGTTCACTTTCACTGCTACGCCGACGACACACAGGTCTACATTTCCTCCAAACCCTCCACTGCCCTGCCCCCCACCTCCCTCACCACCTGTCTAGAAGACATCAGGAGCTGGATGAGCAGGAATTTCCTCAAGCTCAACGCTAGCAAAACTGAGGCCCTGCTCATCGGCTCCAAATCCACCCTCACCAAGTCACAAAACAACCCAGCTCCAAACATCATCATCGACGGCTTCCCCATACCATTCTCTTCCCAAGTAAAAAGCCTCGGTGTCATTCTGGACGGCTCCCTCTCATTTGTACCACACATTAAAAACATCACTCGCACTGCCTTCTTCCATCTTCGGAACATCTCTAGAGTCCGCTCATCTCTGTCCCAATCCAGCACTGAAATCCTGGTCCACTCATTTGTCACGTCCCGGATTGATTACTGCAATGCACTTCTGACTGGCCTTCCCATCAAACTCCTCAACAGACTGCAAATAATTCAGAACTCTGCTGCCCGGATCATCACCCGCACTAACTCATCTGACCACATCAACCCCGTTCTCATTCAACTACACTGGCTTCCTGTGCGCTACCGGATTGACTATAAAAACCTCTTACTCACCTACAAAGCTCTCCACAATCTAACCCCCATCTACATCACTGACCTCCTTCAGGAGTACACCCCCTCCCGCACCCTCCGCTTTTCCTCCGTTGGACTTCTCACCGTCCCCAGCTCACGCCTCAGCACCATGGCTGCTCGAGCTTTCAGTTGCTGGGCTCCCAGACTCTGGAGCTCCCTGCCACTACACATCCGACAGTCTGATTCTATAACAACCTACAAAACCCAACTAAAAACCCATCTGTTTAAACTGGCATATCCCTTATGAACGGTACCATCTTTCTTCCTTTCTTCATTTTACTTCCTGTTTGTCTTGTTTTAAACCCTGCGGACACTTTGTGAAGTCCACTGTTTTTACTTTTTTATATTTTTATCATTTTAATTTTACTGTAGCATACATGCTCTGTAAGGTGTCCTTGGGTGTCTTGAAAGGCGCCCAACAAATAAAATGTATTATTATGTATTATTGATGACGTTGGGTGCCTTAAGCCCTATATACCCTATATACCCTATTAGCCCTATTAACCCTATCAGCCCTATCAGCCCTATCAGCCCTATCTGCCCTATCTGCCCTATCTGCCCTATCTGCCCTATTCGCCCAATTAGCCCTATCAGCCCTATCAGCCCTATCAGCCCTATCAGCCCTATTAGCCCTATCAACCCTATTCACCCTATTAGCCCTATTAGCCCCTGGTGTCCTCTTGATGGTCACCCTCAATGGTCATGATCATTTCAAACCACAGTTTCTGTCATTCTGGTAATTTTTACTTTCACTTGAGTATGGTTTTATGGGAGTAATTGTACTTTTACTCAAATATAGATTTAAGAACTCACCCACCACTGGTGAGTTGTTATTATTTGTTATTTCATATAATTCTATAATTATAAAGGTGAATGTCATTGTTGCCATTAATATTATATCCTACCTTATCTTCTACTAAACAATTTAGGTTGTTTCCTCGTGTAACTGGTAGAACCAGGGGGAGCTGGGCTGTCATGGTCCACCGTGGAACCAGGGGGAACCAGGGGGAGCTGGGCTGTCATGGTCCACCGTGGAACCAGGGGTTGCTGGGCTGTCATGGTCCACCGTGGAACCAGGGGGAACCAGGGGGAGCTGGGCTGTCATGGTCCCGGACCAGTGGGAACCAGGGGGAGCTGGGCTGTCATGGTCCACCGTGGAACCAGGGGGAGCTGGGCTGTCATGGTCCACCGTGGAACCAGGGGGAGCTGGGCTGTCATGGTCCACCGTGGAACCAGGGGAACCAGGGGGAGCTGGGCTGTCATGGTCCACCGTGGAACCAGGGGGAGCTGGGCTGTCATGGTCCACCGTGGAACCACGGGGAGCTGGGCTGTCATGGTCCACCGTGGAACCAGGGGGAACCAGGGGGAGCTGGGCTGTCATGGTCCACCGTGGAACCAGGGGGAGCTGGCCTGTCATGGTCCACTGTGGAACCAGGGGGAGCTGGGCTGTCATGGTCCACCGTGGAACCAGGGGGAGCTGGGCTGTCATGGTCCACCGTGGAACCAGGGGGAGCTGGCCTGTCATGGTCCACCGTGGAACCAGGGGGAGCTGGGCTGTCATGGTCCACCGTGGAACCAGGGGGAGCTGGGCTGTCATGGTCCACCGTGGAACCAGGGGGAGCTGGGCTGTCATGGTCCACTGTGGAACCAGGGGGAGCTGGGCTGTCATGGTCCACCGTGGAACCAGGGGGAACCAGGGGGAGCTGGGCTGTCATGGTCTACCGTGGAACCCCGTGGTTTCGTGGGGTCCCTCACACACGTGCACCATCTGAGCACTGGTAGTCACAGATGGTCGTCACACTCTCGCACGGATGGGTGGGTGACAAGCAGTGATACACATGCATTACATGCATACATACATACATACTTACATACATACTACATACTTACTTACTTACATACATACATACTACATACTTACATACATACATACATACTACATACATACATACTACATACTTACTTACATACATACATACATACATACATACTTACATACATACATACTTACATACATACTACTTACTTACTTACTTACATACATACATACATACTACATACTTACTTACATACATACATACTTACTACATACTTACTTACATACATACATACATACTACATACTTACTTACATACATACATACTTACATACATACATACATACTTACTTACATACATACATACATACTTACATACATACATACATACTACATACATACTTACATACATACTACATACTTACTTACATACATACATACTTACATACATACATACATACATACATACATACATACATACATACATACATACATACATACTACATACTTACTTACATACATACATACATACTTACATACATACTACATACATACTTACATACATACTACATACTTACTTACTTACTTAAATACATACATACATACATACATACTACATACTTACATACATACATACTACATACTTCCTTACTTACATACATACTGTACATACTACATACTAGATGATTAAGTAACATAAATAAATACTGTATTCATTTCCTGTTTAAGAGCACAGGAACTGGATGTACTGTCCACAAGAGATATGAATACTGGTCATGAGCCAGGCTTCAGTAAGGGGCTTAGCATGACCCACGTGATTAAGAATTAGATAGGAAAACATCACCCTGTGGATGTTCCTGTAATATAAAGACATCTTATTCTTAAGAACAGTGGTAGCTTTACTGCAGTAGCCAATTGGTGTCACCAATGTGGTGCTGTAGGTTTGGACTATGTCCATCGACCTTTTCCTAATAGATTTCTTTATTGATTATTATCAGAAGAATGTGTTACATATTTGTGTCACTTCCATCAATTATTTTCCTGGTTTTGGGGATAAGGAATAGGGCCAGAATGAGTGAGGTGTTTGTGGTTGCTGACACAACCAAATAAACAACCAAGAGAGCTAATGTGTTTCTCCTGCTCTCATGTCTATCTAGTGAACGGCAAGCAGACGCTCACCTTTGCTGTGGTAGACTACAATTGTTGTCCATCGAGACATTAAAGCATCGTTAAAGAATAGTCCTTTTGCTTTGGTCAGTAGATTATCTCCGATACCTCGATTGAGCAACAGCTCAATATTCTTTCTTTGCACTTCCACAATAAATTCAATTTGACATATTGTTTGTTTTTGACATACGCCTCTAGTCTACAATGCCAGGAAATGTCTTTGATATGACTGATATGACTGATATGACTGATATGACTGATATGACTTTTGTTTGTTATATGACATGGTATTTGTACAAGGCTAAAGGCAAGCATCCAGGAGGACAGTCCCACTGGCTCTGAGGTTCCTGACATGAGAACGTCCTTCCAACACGGCTTGAAGAGACGGAGAGGACAAGAGCTTTCTTTGTTTTGTTTACTTAGGATTATTTGTAGATGATTGCATGCAAATAGCCTACTATCTACACTAATAGTGTGACATATAACACTAAACATATGACGCTAGTTTGCATGTCTGTAAACGATGAAGAGGCGGTGGAGCGTAGGTTTCATCGTCCATAGAAAGAAGTCAGCAGGCACTACGCTCAGTCTGCCCAATAGACAGGTTTTAGTTTCTTTACCTTACTTTGCATTACACACAGAAAAAGATGCAAAGATGTGAATTTTTGTGTGAAGGTTTGCTGAAACCACTATTGATGTCCTGATGCAGTACTGTGCCTCAGAGATGCAGTACTGTGCCTCAGAGATGCAGTACCACTGAGCCTCAGTGATGCAGTACCACTGAGCCTCAGTGATGCAGTACCACTGAGCCTCAGTGATGCAGTACCACCGAGCCTCAGTGATGTAGTACCACTGGGCCTCAGTGATGCAGTACCACTGAGCCTCAGTGATGCAGTACCACTGTGCCTCAGTGATGCAGTATCACCGAGCCTCAGTGATGCAGTACCCCTGTGCCTCAGTGATGCAGTACCACTGAGCCTCAGTGATGCAGTACCACTGTGCCTCAGTGATGCAGTACCACCGAGCCTCAGTGATGCAGTACCACCGGGCCTCAGTGATGCAGTACCACCGGGCCTCAGTGATGCAGTACCACTGTGCCTCAGTGATGCAGTACCACCGAGCCTCAGTGATGTAGTACCACTGGGCCTCAGTGATGCAGTACCCCTGTGCCTCAGTGATGCAGTACCACTGAGCCTCAGTGATGCAGTACCACTGAGCCTCAGTGATGCAGTACCACTGTGCCTCAGTGATGCAGTACCACTGAGCCTCAGTGATGCAGTACCACTGTGCCTCAGTGATGCAGTACCACTGAGCCTCAGTGATGCAGTACCACTGTGCCTCAGTGATGCAGTATCACTGAGCCTCAGTGATGCAGTACCCCTGTGCCTCAGTGATGCAGTACCACTGAGCCTCAGTGATGCAGTACCACTGTGCCTCAGTGATGCAGTACCACTGAGCCTCAGTGATGCAGTACCACTGGGCCTTAGTGATGCTGTACCACTGTACCTCAGTGATGTAGTACCACTGGGCCTTAGTGATGCTGTACCACTGTACCTCAGTGATGTAGTACCCCTGAGCCTCAGTGATGCAGTACCACTGGGCCTCAGTGATGCAGTACCACTGGGCCTCAGTGATGCAGTACCACTGAGCCTCAGTGATGCAGTACCACTGAGCCTCAGTGATGCAGTACCACTGAGCCTCAGTGATGCAGTACCACTGGGCCTCAGTGATGCAGTACCACTGAGCCTCAGTGATGCAGTACCACTGTGCCTCAGTGATGCAGTATCACTGAGCCTCAGTGATGCAGTACCCCTGTGCCTCAGTGATGCAGTACCACTGAGCCTCAGTGATGCAGTACCACTGTGCCTCAGTGATGCAGTACCACTGAGCCTCAGTGATGCAGTACCACTGGGCCTTAGTGATGCTGTACCACTGTACCTCAGTGATGTAGTACCACTGGGCCTTAGTGATGCTGTACCACTGTACCTCAGTGATGTAGTACCCCTGAGCCTCAGTGATGCAGTACCACTGGGCCTCAGTGATGCAGTACCACTGGGCCTCAGTGATGCAGTACCACTGAGCCTCAGTGATGCAGTACCACTGAGCCTCAGTGATGCAGTACCACTGAGCCTCAGTGATGCAGTACCACTGGGCCTCAGTGATGCAGTACCACTGAGCCTCAGTGATGTAGTACCACTGGGCCTCAGTGATGCAGTACCACTGAGCCTCAGTGATGTAGTACCACTGGGCCTCAGTGATGCAGTACCCCTGTGCCTCAGTGACGCTCTGGGGCAGGACGGGTCCATTCAAGGAGAGCCAGAGCAGTAGACCCACAAATCAAGCAGGCAGACCCCCAGGGGACAGGGAGGACATAACAGTGGCTGCTATGAATTCACTGCAACTGTCACGCTAATTGGAATAATAATTAAGATTATACAATAAAATAAAAATGAACCTACTATTATATAAACATGCATTAACCAAAATCTAATTAATTTTGAATTACAGATAAAACCACAAACATTTCAAGGACTTATATTGTCTAATAATTATGATATTGGATCCGATGTACAAAAGACCAGTCCTTAACCAAAAACCCTGAATGGACAGTGAGGTCCACCTGCTGCTGAAGGTGTGATTTACAGATATGGCCTACAGCTCATCCAGGGCTGACCTGAAGAGGGGCAGGTCAAACACGCCCACAAACTGGGGTCGGAGGAACTCTTCCAGAACAACTATTTTCTCATAGTAGACTACAGGAAGTCAAAAGGTTGCTCACAAGACCCCATCCACATCAATAGAAGGGAGTCCTGGCTGTCCAGTCAACACTTTACCTGATTGGTCGGTTTAAAGAAATCGGAACATTGACCAATCAGGGAACAATTTAGAAAGCATGCTTTGACGGGAAGCAGTTTTTATCCTAGGAAGGTGAAGGCAAGTCGACCCTTCTGTGCTGTGTTTGGCTAGTACTGTTACTGTGAACTGAACTCTTGTACATGCACACTTGATTCAGCACAGACTGTCTGCATGTCTCTAGTAAAACACACAGGGACTACATGCAGGCATGTAGATGGGAGAGGTGAGCGTATATTGACCATAAATACATTTTTTGAAAGCATTTTAGTTTTTTGAAACACATTCAAGTTGTACAGTTACAGGGACAAATCATAATGTTGAAAATCTTGGTTTTGCGGTTACACCTGTAATCCACAAGTGTGAGTCACAATTGCAGCAACAAAAAAGTGTGTTCAAGTCTTGCTACATACAGTATTTAACTCCTTAACTAACAAACACTTCCGAGTGGACTAGGGTTGGGTTTACCTCAGATGAGAATAGGATCCCAACCAACTACAGGAAACTTAAGTTTTCCCGCACACTGGGAAAAAATGTCATGTTATGAAGACATAAACCAACATGTAATGAGTCATGGTCCGATGGGAACCAGGAGGTCAGAGCTCTCATGGTCTGACGCAGGTCCCCAACCATGTTCAAAGAGAGCTCATTGATTTGTACCGATATTTCAGCGCATCATCCAGCGATCTGACTTTGCAGTAACCAAGTAAATATTTTAAATAATTAGCTCAAAGTTAACAAAAAATTAACATAGGGTTCATGTGGAATTGGAAGACCCCACAGGCTCTCGACCAAATGAGTTCCCCCCCCAATTTGTGACTCACTATTTCATCATTGGGCGGCAGTATAGCTCAGGAGGCAGAGCGGTCACCTCACAAACGGAAGGTTGCTGGTTCCATCCCCGCCGCCTCCTCCTAGCAAAAGCTGTCGAGGTGCCCTTGAGCAAGACACCCTAACCCTAACTGCTCCTGACCTGCTGGCTGTCTCCTTGATAGCTGACTCCGCCGTTGGTGGATGAATGAGTGTATGAATGGGTGAATGTGAGACTTGATATGTAAAGAGCTTTGAGTAACCATTGGTTAGAAAAGTGCTATATAAATGTCCATTTACCTTTACCATTGGTCTTCATAAGTTACCAAAATGATTCATTGACACAATGTTTGAAAGGGGCTCCGTTGCACCGTAGATCAATGTTGCATAAACGTTAGGAAGCTTTGTCAACAATATATATATATATATATATACCAGGAAGCGTTTCTTTGAGTTTACCTCTGATTTTGTGACCCACTAACAGTCCAGTGTGAGCGCTAACCGAACCAAATGCTAAATGCAACAAAGTATCAACTTCAGCCTCAAATAAGAGTCTGCTAAACTATAGCACTGTACCATCGAGGGAAGGCCCTGTACCATCGAGAGAAGGCACTGTACCATCGAGAGAAGGCACTGTACCATCGAGGGAAGGCACTGTACCATCAAGAGAAGGTACCATCGAGAGAAGGCCCTGTACCATCGAGGGAAGGCACTGTACCATCGAGAGAAGGTACCATCAAGAGAAGGCCCTGTACCATCGAGAGAAGGCACTGTACCATCGAGGCATGTGGAACGTAATCAATTTGAAATGGATTTTCTCACAATGCCTTTCACTCAAAAAAATCGGACAGATGGCTAGGCCATTCCTAACACTTTACACTCAAATACTAGCTCTTAAAGATGACCTACAGACCCTTTACATGTCAACCAGCAGTCAGAACAACAGTCAAGAAGACCAGCTAAATCAGTTCCCATTTACTACCAATGGTTTAATGACTTTCTGCCATGACACCAATGAGCTAGCAGGCCTGTGCCTCACTTTCTGACATCTGATGCTCTGATCAGTTGTCAAGCTCCTCTCTTCATCTGATGTCCAGAACATATGACCTCTTGTCTCATAACATAACATGGGGAGTAAGCATTCTATTGTACTTGTTGCATATGGAAAATACAAATCTTGAACCTTGAACCTTTGGTCCATGACAGTGTACATTTCTGGTGTGCTGTCCACTAATTCAAAACTGTTAATTTCTACAGATGAATGCAGCCAATGTATAGAGTTATCTCTCTGTATGTGTCCATACAGAGGAACCCAGTTGGTAGTAAGTTTGAGACATGGCCCCTTTGGACAGGTTACTGTCTCTCTATTTTTACTCCCTTCCCACCCGTCCACTCTCTCTGCACCTGTTTCATCATTCATCTAGAGCACTTCTTAATGCATGCAGTGTCTCAGAGAGATGGGGCGACAACTCTATAATATTCTGCAATGTGGGAGAATATGAATATTCATTGCCTGAGGGGCTTTTCATGTCTTAACGTTGTGGTGGCTGAATATAGACAGGGTTGTGTTGAACTGGATTCACTGTCAGAAGTGTGAGGAACATGTGAGGAACATGTGAGGATTGGGTATGGGCAGCAGCAGCAGTTGAACTTGTACTTGTACACATGTACACAGTGACTTGTATACCTCACCATGTTTACTGAATACAGTTGGAGGTAAAATACTAAACACAGTTAGTTGACTTGATACAGTTGTGAGGTGTAATCAAACCAAGTCAAGAACACGGTGAACATTGTATAAAAGCTTTTGCAGGTCATGTTGCAGGTCATTGTACTTGGGTAGACTGTAGTGACTTCAAAATACATTGATGCTGTTTACTGAATGTGCATATATCATATATCATATATCATATATCATATATCATATATCATATATCTGGGGACATGTGTGTTTCTCCCCCTCAGGATCACAACGACAGCCGCCTGCATGATGGACCTTCGGCGATACCCACTGGACGAGCAGAACTGCACCTTGGAGATAGAGAGCTGTGAGTGTTCACAGAGGACCAGGGCTCCTGGCTATGGAGGCCATGCAGCACTTTACACCAACTAACGCAAACTGACATTTCTTGTTCAATTAAATGTGTCCGGATTGCTGCAGCTAAATAATAGATAGTAGCCGCCTGCAAAGTCGAGGCCGTTCTTCAAGGTCTTAACAAAGTCTCTGTGCTCAATGTTCTCCCTGCTAGAGCTTAACAAGAAGCCATTGATGTTCCCCCTGGAATATCATCACATTGTGTTAAACCTCCATATGGAGATCGCCTGATAACCACAATTGTACTCATACTTTATTTGCTTTAAATGGCGAAGCATCTGAGAGACTGATGGCATTCTTCAGAGATTAAACACTTTTTGTGCAGTCAGTGATTTTTTAGCAGTGTTTGTTGAAATGCAGACAGTAGATTTACAATGTGCGAGTTGATATAATGTAAAACTGTGAAACAGTAAATTGTTTAAATATACTATTCAGCAAAGCTTTTCTTTAGCTTCCAATGATTGTCATGTATTATGCATGATGTTCAACTGATGTGTTGTACTACACTTGTTATACTGGTTAGTTGATGCTATGTGATCTAACATGTCCCTTACTGAGAAACATTTCACAGACCACAGATACAATTCCACATTAGTCTCACAAAACAGACTTTTGAATAAATCATAACTCTGAAGGGAAGGGTGGTGTCATGGGTGTAAAGGATCCTTTCACTTATTCAATAACCAATCCTGCTTCTGGAGGCGATACACATTAAACATAGTATCTGTATAATGTACACACTTTTTCAATTACAATTGTTCAAATATTGGTCCGTAAGATCCATGTTGTTGCTAGGAAATAGCATGGATTCAGTACTGTCTTGCCAGCTCAAATCCACCCCCAAAACTCAGAAATCCGGGCCTTTAAATGGTATAAGAACAACATTGAGCAGTTTTTACTGAGTTGTGTGAAGGCTCTATATGAGCGTGTGGAGACCTGTGCTAACCTGTGTCACTAAGGGCTTCTCCGTGGGTTCCAGATGGATACACCACGGATGACATTGAGTTCTACTGGCAAGGTGGGAGCTCCGGCTCCGTCACCGGAGTGGAGAACATCGAACTTCCACAGTTTTCCATCATGGACTATCAAACACTCTCCAAGAAAGCAGTTTTTGCTACAGGTAACCAATGATTTAGGATCACTTGATTTCAAAATGATTATCCTTTGACCTCCAGAGGTCAACTGTGTGGGAGACAGTTGTAAGAGAAACTCCTAAGCTGAGGCGCAGTTTGAATATAAGGTTGGAGGTTCAGACTTCGTTTACAGGAAAATGAAGAACCACAATACCAGCAGGTGCATTTTCATGTCCCATGAAGTGATGGAATATTATGAGAACTACCACCGAGTTTCCATTACCCGCACAAACCACAAAACCAAACCAAACAGTGGATACACATCCAAGCTATTTGCGTTTGTTCTCTGGACCGAGCAGCTGGTGTTGTTTCATGTGTAAGGAACCATTGTATATCCATTATATCATGTCAAAAAGTCTTCTTTCCAGGCAGTGAGCTGAAGAAGTGTGTAACCTCACCATCTTAGTCTGTCAGGTACGTGTGTGATAGTAGCCATGCAGGCTACCAGGCCACAGAATTAGACCAGATCCAATATTTTGTGAAAATAATCACACAATTGTGTGGTTATTTTTGGATTATTATTAGTTTACCCGCAGTTACAATCGGTTATTAGACATGATTAAATTATTGCATGCATTTCTGGCTACGACCACCAGGGGATTCCGAGCGCCCCCTGAACCAGGTCCAACGGGGCAGATGCTTCTGACAGTTGTAGTGTGAAGTGAGTCCTCCCCCTCCTTGCTTGGTCCGAGCTCCGTCTGCTCTCTCTCTGTTCAGCTGCACATGTTTGCTATGGAAACAAAGAACCAACTACTTTCATAGGGCTAAGAGGAATCAGAATCAAAAAGATGTGATTGTACGCACTACAATATTATGTAGATGAATCAATGACTCTATGACTCTATGATGTCTATGATGAGTCTATGACTCAACACTATCTCCACTGAGTCACTGATGGTGTTGACGGCATTCTGCAGCTCACAGACGGGGACATTTGAATACTGGGGCCTGCTGTGACACATGAACCTGAACATGAACACCTGAAGCTCGGTCTGACCCACAAAATGCATTTCTCCAAGGTGACAGATTGACACATGGGTCTGTCGACTGGAGGAGTTGAAGGCAGAACAAACTACTGTACACTGTGATCGACAGAGTAGCTGTCTCACTGACTCCACCCACCCTCCTCCATCCACCAATCACAAGAGTGGCTTGTGTCTATCCCTTCCCAGGTCCTTAACTGGTACTTCTCTAGTTAACACACACACACACACACACACACACACACACACACACACACACACGTGTGATCCTGGGTCTAAAGGTGAACTGAACAAGTTTAAGGACTTCCTGCAGCTATGAGACAGAGACTAGCAGTGTTTGAAGGAATAGTTAGAAAATAAAAGTTGAATTTGGATTATCCACAGTAGTATACAAATTTCCTTTTAAATGTATGAATTATTAAAATAACTAAAATATATAAAAATATCCTTATTTTAAATCTTGATTATGTTCATAATAATGTGAATCATTTTAATAATATGAATCCTATTAATAATGTGTTCTGAATGTGTGACTCTGTGCTGTCCCCTAACTCAGGTTCCTACCCGCGGTTGTCGCTGAGTTTCAAGTTGAAGAGAAACATCGGATACTTCATCCTGCAGACCTACATGCCCTCCACCCTGATCACCATCCTCTCCTGGGTCTCCTTCTGGATCAACTATGACGCCTCGGCCGCCAGAGTAGCCTTGGGTTCGTACTTCCATTTCATCCTAATTCATTTCCATAAATGTTTTGATAGTTTGAAGGTGCTCCAGGAGAAAAGCTGTATTGACGTGGAGAAACTAGTTTATATGAGGGGTACAAACGAGTACTCAAGTTAATGAGTACTCGTAAAGCAAACCATACTCAATTACAACAATATTACAAATAACAAAATCGTTTTTTTGGTCATTTTTCTTATATAAGATAAAATGACGATGACAATATTTTTAGACAAGACAAATGATGTTGATATGTTTATATGATATATAAGTTTTCTACCTGTAGTTTTGTAACTACCACAGGTAGTTCCAGCCACCTGATTGGTCAGCTTTAGGAGGTGATTAAATGAGCATGACAGCACCTAGCTGCTCTCTAATGATAGCGATCAGTATGATATAACTCATTGGTTCAACTCATTACATGGCGCTAATAGCTTAAAGAGTTACATTAAGACTGAGCTGACAGCATGTTTTAGATTACTGCATGTGTGATATTTATAAAGCTTTGTGAATCCCTCTCTTTATTTAAGAATTAGCGCAAGTTGTCTGGGGGCTGGAAAGCGTCTCTGTTTTGCACTGTAACATGACTACATCTGAATGCTATATGTGTATTTAGTAACCTGTGGTGTAATCGTATGTCGTTGACGCTCCTCAAGAAACAAAAACCTTTCCGCTAACCTCCTGCAAAGTTGTGCATTAATATTTGACATCTGAACACAAGTCCACCGTCAGACATGACCAGACATGAATGAGTCAGTCAGTAATTCATCACTAATGATAGTAATGTATTAGTAATACAGTGTGTGTAATAGTGATGTATTAGTAATGCAGTGTGTGTAATAGTGATGTATTAGTAATACAGTGTGTGTAATAGTGATGTATTAGTAATGCAGTGTGTGTAATAATAATGTATTAGTAATACAGTGTGTGTAATAGTGATGTATTAGTAATGCAGTGTGTGTAATAGTAATGTATTGGTAATACAGTGTGTAATAGTGATGTATTAGTAATACAGTGTGTGTAATAGTAATGTATTGGTAATACAGTGTGTGTAATAGTGATGTATTAGTAATACAGTGTGTGTAATAGTAATGTATTGGTAATACAGTGTGTGTAATAGTGATGTATTAGTAATACAGTGTGTGTAATAGTGATGTATTAGTAATAGTGTGTGTAATAGTAATGTATTGGTAATACAGTGTGTAATAGTGATGTATTAGTAATACAGTGTGTGTAATAGTAATGTATTGGTAATACAGTGTGTGTAATAGTGATGTATTAGTAATACAGTGTGTGTAATAGTAAATGTATTAGTAATACAGTGTGTGTAATAGTGATGTATTAGTAATGCAGTGTGTGTAATAATAATGTATTAGTAATACAGTGTGTGTAATAGCAATGTATTGGTAATACAGTGTGTGTAATAGTGATGTATTAGTAATAGTGTGTGTAATAGTAATGTAGTGTGTCAGCAAGAAGACTTGGTGATAGGCTCTTGGGGACGTAAATAGTAAATGGACGCTTTTTATATAGTGCTTTTATCCAAAGCACTTTACAAGTCATGCCTCACATTCACCCATTCATTCACAGAGGGCGGAGTCAGCCATCAAGGAGACAGCCAGCAGGTCAGGAGCAGTTAGGGTTAGGGGGTCTTCCGGTTGTCAGAGCCTGTGTGTGTGTGTGGGGACACTCCGGGCTCAGGGCCAGTGGTCTGACTCGGGTCACATGCTCACTTCACCTGCTGTTAGCTTAGCTTGAGACTCTAATGTATTACACTAATCTACATCTAAACCTGGAGGAGTGAATCCTCTTCATTGGTCTCATGTCCACACAGTGAAATTGCTTTCTCTGCATTTAGCCCATCCTAGTATGAGGAGCAGTGGGCAGCTGTTGTATATACAGGGGAGCAGTGGAGGGGTCTGGTGCCTTGCTCAAGGGCACCTCGGAAGCAGACTGAGCTACTGCCCTTATGTCTCCACTCTGTGATTAACATGCTATACAGTGCATTTCAAATAGTTTGCTCAAATCAAAAGGAACAAATAATATTATAATAAAACAGCAACAACAACCACTGCTACAGACAGAAATGGTAAACTAGCTCGTAGATAGTAGTTCCCTCCAATAGTTTAGTTGAGACAAATATTCACCATCAATCTGTAAATGTAAGTTCAGGGTTAAAAATAGTGCTTTCATTAGTTAGAGTGCAGATATGTACATAGAAGACTTCTGGAAATGACCATGTGTCACACACTCTCTCTCACACACACACACACACACACACACACTTACTTAGTGGTTTGTTCTTTTGTGTTCCTAAGTGTATCTCCGCAGCCTCGAGCCTCTCCTCTGACTCACTGCATCTTAGATGCTAAGGAGATGTGAGAGCCTTTGACATATGCTACATGACCAGCTTGTAATCACTGCAACCATGAAAGCTCTATCACACAGAGAGGACTCCACATGCAAATGTTCAAGGTGTACTATCTTTGATATTGTGGTCAGTGTGTGGGACTCTGGTGTCTCCAGTGCCCGGGCTGACGGGGTCCCGGGGGACTCTGGTGTCTCCAGTGCCCGGGCTGACGGGGTCCCGGGGGACTCTGGTGTCTCCAGTGCCCGGGCTGACGGGGTCCCGGGGGACTCTGGTGTCTCCAGTGCCCGGGCTGACGGGGTCCCGGGGGACTCTGGTGTCTCCAGTGCCCGGGCTGACGGGGTCCCGGGGGACTCTGGTGTATCCAGTGCCCGGGCTGACGGGGTCCCGGGGGACTCTGGTGTCTCCAGTGCCCGGGCTGACGGGGTCCCGGGGGACTCTGGTGTCTCCAGTGCCGGGCTGACTGGGTCCCGGGGGACTCTGGTGTCTCCAGTGCCCGGGCTGACGGGGTCCCGGGGGACTCTGGTGTCTCCAGTGCCCGGGCTGACGGGGTCCCGGGGGACTCTGTACACCACAGCACCCTGCAGACCCCATGCTTGACCTGTGCCTTGATGAGAGAGACCTCCTCTACATCACACAGTGTCTTGTAGCGCTCAGTACGCTACGCAACCTATCTATTCTGTTATGGTCTGGAGGCAGGATAGTGTAGAGGTTAAGGTCTGGAGGCAGGATAGTGTAGAGGTTAAGGTCTGGAGGCAGGATAGTGTAGAGGTTAGGGTCTGGAGGCAGGATAGTGTAGAGGTTAAGGTCTGGAGGCAGGATAGTGTAGAGGTTATGACCTCTTCTACATCTAAACCCCAATCATTGAGTAAGATGCTTAACCCCTATCTGACATTCAAGCTATATTTTAGCAAATGTGCACATTTGGCCTCATATCCACAGCCATCAAACACATGTGGTAAGGGACTTCATGACTCTGACCCCTTTTTTCTGGTTAATGTTTCTACCTTGGAGATTAAAATCAAATTGGGAGAAAACAAACAGGCCTTACACTGGTGTTGAGTCACTGGTGTTGAGTCAAACCAGCGTCTAATCTCCAAGTGTTTTATTATTATCTCAGAAGTGCATGATAATCAGCTTCAGTAATTCCACCAACAATGTAGCCCTGTTCTCATTAGTAGCTACTACAACACTCAACGATAGCCTCAGGTTAGGTTTGCTTACGGTTAGTCACCCAGACTACGGATACAATGGTAGTCAGGTAAGGATCCACTGGATGGTTATCAGGCTCACCAAACAGCAACATACAGCACTGGAATCAAACCCCATGAGAAGGGGTAGTCTCTCTTTAGACGTTCAGGCTAAGAGGAGCTGGTTTAAGGATACTCACAGTTGGTGTGCTACTTGTTAATAGTTGAGGTCATAGGTCAAGTCAGGTTGTGGAGAGCCTTCTAATCTCTGCACTCTGCAGCACCACTAAGACTTGAGTAAAGGGTGATTAAACCGCTGTCTTTAAAGACACCATGGCTATCAAACAGCCTTTTTCACTTTGATAGCTATTTAGCAGTCAATATATTCACCTATTCAACCGATCAACGTCAAGACTCCTACCACTGGAAAACATGTTGTGATGACTACTTATTTTAACCAAGAATTTGTGATCACATCACGTCACCACCCTCAACAGATCACTACATTCCCCAACCAGAAGCCGTGGATGAACAGAGAGGTCCTCCTACTCCTAAAAGCACGTGACACTGCTTTTAGGTCGGGCGATGCACTGGCCTACTGTTTAGCCAGGGCTTACCTGAACAAGGGCATCAAGCTGGCCAAGCTGAACCACAAGCGAAGGGTTGAAGACCACTTCAACAACTCTGATCCCTGACGCATGTGGCAGGGCATCCAGGCCATCACGGATTACAAACCCACGGATTACAAACAACTCCCCCCCCCCCCCCCCCCCCAACCACTGACTCATCCATACCTGACGAGCTCAATCATTTCTTTGCCCGCTTCGACCGGGACAACCACAAACAGCCCAACAGGGCTACTCTCCCCGCTGACATGTTCAACTTGTCACTAGCTCAGGCAGTTGTCCCCGTGTGCTTTAAAACCACCTCCATTGTGCCAGTGCTAAAACACTCCTCTGCAGCGAGCCTCAACGACTTCCGCCCTGTTGCCCTCACCCCCATCATCATGAAGTGCTTCTAGAGGCTGGTCCTGGCTCACCTCAAATCTGGCCTCTCACCCTCACTGGATAAATACCAATTTGCCTACCGTGAGAACAGGAGCACGGAGGACACCATTTCCTCAGCTCTTCACTCCGCTCTCTCCCACCTGAAAGAGAGCAACACCCACGTGAGAATGCTGTTGATAGACTTCAGCTCAGCATTCAACACCATCATCCCCTCCAAATTCATCCGCAAACTTGGTGACCTTATGGAAACCAAGAATCTTAACATTAACCCCTCTGTTTGTAACTGGTTATTGGACTTCCTAACCCACAGACCCCAGTCAGTCAGGTTAGACAGTCTAACCTCCTCCACCCTCACCCTGATCACCGGCGTTCCCCAAGGCTGTGGGCTGAGCCCTCTTCTCTACTCCCTCTTCACCCACGACTGCACTCTTGTACATGGTACAAACACCATCATCAAGTTTGCTGATGACACAACGGTGGTGGGCCTCATCAAAAACAACGATGAGGCAGCATACAGGGAGGAGGTCCAGCACCTGGTGGCGTGGTGCGCTGACAACAACCTGGCCCTCAACACCAAGAAGACCAAGGAGCTCATCGTGGACTTCAGGAAGACCAGAGCTGGGGTACACACCCCCATCCTCATCAACAGGGCGGAGGTTGTTTGTCTCCAGCTTTAAATTCCTGGGGGTCCACATCTCACTTGGTCCCTCAACACGGCCTCACTGGTAAAGAAGGCTCACCAGCGTCTCTTCTTCCTGAGGAGACTTCGGAAAGCCCACCTGTCCCCTCAGATTCTGGTGAACTTTTACAGGTGTGCCATCACAAGTATCCTCACCAACTGCATCACAGTGTGGTACGGAAACTGCACTGTTTCTGACCGGAAAGCGCTGCAGAGGGTGGTGAAAACCGCCCAACGCTGGACTATCCCTCCCTGCAGTAAACACTACCCACCACAAACGGTGTCTGAGGAAGGCACAAACACCTCTCACCCCAACCATGGACTGTTTGCCCTCCTCCCCTCCGGGAGGCGCTATAGAAACCTCTGTTCCAAGTCAAGCAGGCTTAGGAACAGCTTCTTCCCCTCAGCTGTCATCTCCATGAACTCTGCACCACAGCCCCCCCCCCTGCTGCCCAACATACAAACTCTGTACAATACCCTACCTCTACCTATAGTTGACATATTTATAGTTTACATATTTGTTGTTTACTTACCTATATATTTGTAAATACATTTATATATATTTATCTTTTGATACAACTGCATACCCCTGCTCACTACTTGTTTATACTTGTATACTTACCTTGTTTATACATTTATATATACCTATTATTCTGCACATATCTCATACCTACTCTATACGTAATGTTATACCTGTTTTTAGTCGTTTTTTAGACTGTTTTTACATATTTTACATACTATTCAACAACTGTACATTATATATCACCATGCACTTTACTGTAACATGTGCACTGTGGTTAGAGGCCAAATTCCTTTCGATGTACAGTACTTGTGCTGTGCAATAACAATCCATTAGAATCTAATCTAATCTAATCTAATCTAATCATCAGGGCATCGTATGTTTTGTTCCACGCTAAAACACTGTGGTGCTTAAAAGGTTTCACGTACGACAGAGTGTCTCCTGAAGTAAAGATGCTCTCTGAAGGCCTCTTCATGCTCTGTGTGTGTGTGTGTGTGTGTGTGTGTGTGTGTGTGTGTGTGTGTGTGTGTGTGTGTGTGTGTGTGTGTGTGTGTGTGTGTGTGTGTGTGTGTGTGTGTGTGTGTGTGTCCTCACCTGGTCCTTCGTCCCCAGGCATAACAACGGTGCTGACCATGACCACCATCAACACCCACCTGAGGGAGACTTTGCCCAAGATCCCTTACGTCAAGGCCATCGACATTTACCTGATGGGTTGCTTCGTCTTCGTCTTCCTCGCCCTGCTGGAGTACGCCTTCGTCAACTACATCTTCTTCGGCCGGGGGCCTCACCTGCAGAAGAAGGTGGCGGAGAAGGCCCTGAAGACCACCAACGACAACAAGAGCCGGCTGGAGAGCAACAAAGTACAGGTGGTTAGAAGCCCTGACCCCTGACCTCGGAGCGACTCCTGTACATCTGCACCTCGCTTCATGGCTCATCTCCTAATACATGGCATAGTGCAGTATGGTTTAGCATTACCTAACCCTAACCCTGATGGCTCACAATAACCATCCATGCTCAATATAAAACATTTAAAATAATTTCAATATTCTCTCAACAACAATTGATACCACTGGTGTTACCGTCTGTGGAATGTTGGGTGTTGGGGTTAAAGCTTCCGGAACATTCCCTGAAATGAAGTTTTTCCCCGGCAGGTGGACGCCCACGGCAACATCCTGTTGACCAACCTGACCAACGAGATGAGCGGCGCTGACATGATGGGGGCCCTGAGCGACCCGCGGGTCACCATGTTCTCCTACGACAGCGCCAGCATACAGTACCGCAAACCCATGACCAGCCGGGACATGTACGGCCGGCCCGCCCTGGACCGCCCCGTGGCCCACAAGAAGAGTCGCTTGCGGAGGAGGGCCTCGCAGCTCAAGGTGAAGATCCCGGACCTCACGGACGTCAACTCCATAGACAAGTGGTCCCGCGTCATCTTCCCCATCACCTTCACCTTCTTCAACCTGGTCTACTGGCTCTACTACGTCCAGTAGGAGGGGGCCGCCTGCGAAAGGCCTGAGTGGCCCAAAACACACCCGGCTGGCACTTTGCTTTGGTCAGTGAGGTCCTTGTACAGTGAGTGTGGGGGGAGCTGGGGTGGGGGGGGGGCAGGTCTGGGTCAACTTATCAAGTTTGTATAAATTCTATTGCTGAATACACACAAATCCCCCGGATGTCTTTTCAATGTAAATACAATTTAATATATAATATATAAATATACATATATATAAGAGAAATATAATTTAATAAATTATCTCACCTTTTGATCTATTCCTCAGTATAAAAATACTAAATAGAGAAATGACATTAAGGGATTTTAAATGCACACATTTTTCTGTTTGGATTTTGTGCCAAAGCGTTGGTTCCATCGTATGAAGAGACAATGCTATTTCCTTCATTAGGTTTCCTTTCTCTCAGCTTACTTTATGGCACTCTGCATGAGATTAAACTGCTTTGATTTGCTTAGAAGGTACAAAAAAGTTGTCTAAAGACAACAAAAAAGAGCCCAGAGCAAAAAGAGTGGGTAAGAAAAAGGTTTTTTATCATAAATTTAAACTAATGTTATTATTCAAGAAAATAGGTTCTTGCTGTGTTAAAACCTTTGTGCGATTGACGAGGTATTACAGAGTATTGGGCGATCGATTGGTCAAACCGGATCGTTTGTGCTGGAAGGTTTAGACTGAAGTGCAGAGTCAATGAGGCCATGAGGGCCGTGTCAGAGGAAGAGCAGGGGGCGTGTCCACAGAGGAAGAGCAGGGGGCGTGTCTCCACAGAGGAAGAGCAGGGGGCGTGTCTCCACAGAGGAAGAGCAGGGGGCGTGTCCACAGAGGAAGAGCAGGGGGCGTGTCTCCACAGAGGAAGAGCAGGGGGCGTGTCCACAGAGGAAGAGCAGGGGGCGTGTCCACAGAGGAGAGCAGGGGCGTGTCCACAGAGGAGAGCAGGGTGGTCCACAGAGGAAGAGCAGGGGGCGTGTCCACAGAGGAAGAGCAGGGGGCGTGTCTCCACAGATGACGTTGTTTTGTCCGTTGATCTAATGCCGAGTGCATGTCTTCTCTTTTTGCACAGTACAATTTGCTTTATTTATTAGTTTCATTGCAGGGCATCAAGCCCCTTATACTGTATGCTTTAAAAACAATCATTGCAATTAAGGTTAGTCCTGGTCAAAATGTTTAATGTAACTTGACCAATAATTATACAAAAACTAATTTGTGCAAATTTCTAACTAAAATATTCTCACAGTGTCTGTGAGTATGTATGATGTTATTTTCTTTAAAAGAAATCAGGTAAAGAATGACCTATGATGTCACCATACATTTGAAAGTAACATTTTAAAAACTCGAGGCCCCAAAAACCCACTCTGTTAAGGTGTGTCGAGCGATGACCCAAATATCGCCTTCAGGTGGTGGCCCAGGGACACGCCTCGGTCTACATGGTCCTATGTAATTATACTGCACATTTAAACCATTGAAAAGTTATATTAAAATGACATATATATTATGTAACACACAGTTCCTTTTTTGGCTGTATTTACTTGTTTTCTACGGTTGCGTATAGAGGGCCGAGGCTGCATGGAATAGTTGGCTTTGGCCCAGATTTGGTCGCCCAAGAAGACAAAGCAAAACAAGGAAGTGTTTTAAGGCCCTTGGATGCAGCTTTAAGTACGCGGGCCAATCAACATCCTTTTGAAAAATGTTACATTTTTGAGATCAACATCAAATAAATGTCCCTTGTTAATATTGTCAGCCGGTGTATTCTACCTAGCAACAGCATCCCACTCAGATGCATTGATTCATTTGAGAAATTGTCTTTTTCTTGATTTTATGATTGTTGCTTATTCATATTATTATGGACCTTGTCATCTTCATTTCCAAGGGGGCAAGCAAGCTATACTTTTAGCAAGCCCAACCTAGCCCTAAGCCCCAGTCATCCACCACGTGTTGAAGCTGTGTCTAAAGAGGCTGCATTATTAAATCAGGACAAATAAGATAAGGACAAGGACAGCGTTAGTCCTTCCTGTGGCTATCATTTCCCTGCTATGAAAGAGGGTGATTAATGTCACAATAGAACCAGCCAATAGAGGCTTGGCACCAGCACAAAGGGCTGGTGCCAAGCCTCTATTGGCTGGTTCAGGAGGATGGAAGACGGAAGGACTTTGATGCTTTCTTTGTGTTCAGAGAAGGCAAAGTGATGCATGTGGTTGTGTCTTAACAGTATTTGGGATGAGAGGAATATGACATAAAAAGTGAAAAGATCAAACCTCCTGATGCAAGGAAAGACCTCCCCTCTCCTCCCAGCCGTCCCGTAGCAGCCTCATGGACAGACCTTCAATCTTACTAACTCAGCTATTGGATAAGTCATCTTCTCATCACACAAGTACGACCTACAGCTATAGATGGGACTTTGGAGGTGATAGTGTGAGAGAGTCACTTTGACCACCACCTCAGAGCTACCAACAGGTTGGTCCATCAAATATGAAACAAAACAACCAAACTAAAGTCTCATCTGTATTGGTGTCTTCATGTCTCACAGCTCATCACCAGCATCACCTCATCCCTGCATCCCAGCATCAGCTCCATTCACACATGCCCCAACATAGCCAAAGGGTTGGTTATTGTTTCATTATTGGAATAATGCCAAGTATATGAATCAGACTGGGACTGCTTGTGTTAACAGGGCTCAACAAAAAAAATCAATAGAAAAATATATGAAAAAATATATAAAAAGGCAGATAATAGTGGACACAATAGAGTGCTCTGTCCTCTTGGCTAAATATTGTGCCTTTAATAACAATCTCAATATTTTCACAGGGTTAAACATAGCTTATATCTATTGCGTAGGAAAAAAAGAAGTAAAACTTGTAACTTTTTTAAGTCAAAGTAAGGGACGTACCGGAGCAATGGACGTTTCTGGGGCTCTCCCACTAAAACACCAACAGGAGTCAATCAAAACACCGTGTGAGGAGAGAGGACTATAGGAAGACATCCCCGTGTGAGGAGAGAGGACTATAGGAAGACATCCCCGTGTGAGGAGAGAGGACTATAGGAAGACATCCCCGTGTGAGGAGAGAGGACTATAGGAAGACATCCCCGTGTGAGGAGAGAGGACTATAGGAAGACATCCCCGTGTGAGGAGAGAGGACTATAGGAAGACATCCCCGTGTGAGGAGAGAGGACTATAGGAAGACATCCCCGTGTGAGGAGAGAGGACTATAGGAAGACATTCCAGCATTTTGATGACAATCCGAGTTCAATGCTGAAAAAAAAGAAGATATAGTATATATATCCTGCAATGGTTGTTTTTCATGCTCTTGCAGTTTGTAAGCATCGCAGAATAGACGGACTGCATTAGCTTTTTACAAGGGGCCCCTGAAGCACTGCAGGTCTGTTGTTGAGCAGGAGGCGCCGATGGCCCTCCAACAAAAGGCTCTTGAAAGGCTCCTGAGACATGAAAGGCTGGGCCATCTCTACCGTGTGACATTACTGTACATGTATCTCTGTTGGCCTATACAGTGTGTGCTCTGATGTGTACTGGCTGTCTGAATAGGGAGCGTGTGAGAGGATGTCCTGGAGGTGGGGTCGGGGAGGTGGGGTCCTGGAGGTGGGGTCGGGGAGGTGGGGTCCTGGAGGTGGGGTCGGGGAGGTGGGGTCGGGGAGGTGGGGTCCTGGAGGTGGGGTCGGGGAGGTGGGGTCCTGGAGGTGGGGTCCTGGAGGTGGGGTCGGGGAGGTGGGGTCCTGGAGGTGGGGTCGGGAGGTGGGGTCCTGGAGGTGGGGTCCTGGAGGTGGGGTCGGGGAGGTGGGGTCCTGGAGGTGGGGTCGGGGAGGTGGGGTCCTGGAGGTGGGGTCCTGGAGGTGGGGTCGGGGAGGTGGGGTCCTGGAGGTGGGGTCGGGGAGGTGGGGTCCGGGAGGTGGGGTCGGGGAGGTGGGGTCGGGGAGGTGGGGTCCTGGAGGTGGGGTCGGGGAGGTGGGGTCCTGGAGGTGGGGTCGGGGAGGTGGGGTCCTGGAGGTGGGGTCGGGGAGGTGGGGTCCTGGAGGTGGGGTCGGGGAGGTGGGGTCCTGGAGGTGGGGTCGGGGAGGTGGGGTCCTGGAGGTGGGGTCGGGGAGGTGGGGTCCTGGAGGTGGGGTCCTGGAGGTGGGGTCGGGGAGGTGGGGTCCTGGAGGTGGGGTCCTGGAGGTGGGGTCGGGGAGGTGGGGTCCTGGAGGTGGGGTCCTGGAGGTGGGGTCGGGGAGGTGGGGTCCTGGAGGTGGGGTCGGGGAGGTGGGGTCCTGGAGGTGGGGTCGGGGAGGTGGGGTCCTGGAGGTGGGGTCCTGGAGGTGGGGTCGGGGAGGGTACAAGAGAGCACATACTGGGATGGGAAAGATGTGTTCATGTGGAAGACAACACGAAAAACACAACTTCTTTGTTTTAAATTGTAAGAACTTTAAATAATAGACTTGAAATAAAATGACCAACCTCTCTGTCAACGCAGTTCAACAATGTGCATTTCATTTGGAATAAGACAAAAACATGTATTTTCTGTTCTGTGCATTAGAGTAGGATTGAGTATTGTTCTGATGAAGAACGGTGGGGCAATGGTTCACCACTAAGACACACGGTTCCAACGGATTTATTTCAGATATTATTACTTTTACATTGGGTGTGACAGTTCCAAGACACCAGTGATGCTAAAGGTGAAATTTACAAGGCTGAGAGCTCTTAAATATACAAGGCTTTTCTAAATTATTTTTTAATATTTTTTTTAAGGCTAAGAGCTCTTAAAGGTGAAATAAACAAGGCTAAGAGCTCTTAAAGGTGAAATATACAAGGCTAAGAGCTCTTAAAGGTGAAATAAACAAGGCTAAGAGCTCTTAAAGGTGAAATAAACAAGGCTAAGAGCTCTTAAAGGTGAAATATACAAGGCTAAGAGCTCTTAAAGGTGAAATAAACAAGGCTAAGAGCTCTTAAAGGTGAAATATACAAGGCTAAGAGCTCTTAAAGGTGAAATAAACAAGGCTAAGAGCTCTTAAAGGTGAAATATACAAGGCTAAGAGCTCTTAAAGGTGAAATAAACAAGGCTAAGAGCTCTTAAAATCCAAAGACGATGATTGACCCTTAACTCTCCAGAATGTGGAAGATGTAGAACAGATAACAGTTAGCAACTGACTTGAATTCAAGCAGGCAATAATAAATGGTCTGCATTCAACTTTCCATTGCAGGAGGATATATGCCCAGAAGTTAAATAAACATAAAACGTCAGTACTCTGTGTGTTTAGCGACCAACCTTTAAGGACCCACAGCGGTGGTGGAGGGCTGTGTGTCCGGTCAGCTGCCTGGGGGCAGCATGTGAGGCTGGAGAATGAAGGGCAAGGCAACACTGCTCACCGTTGGCCCAGTTCCCTGACATAACATCCGCTAATGGAGCAGAAGTCCGGGACAAAGCAGGCTGCCGGCTGCCTCAACCTACAACCGCTACCCCACCACCGAGGGAGCGGCCGTGTCTCCAGGCCTTCCTCACTCTGCTCAGAGTTACACAGACAGAGAGGGGCAGGTCAATGGACATCCTCATCATTAGGATTCCAGGCGGTGAACCTTTTGTTATGTAACATGATGGGCCTTTTATATTCTTCAGAGCTCTGGGTTTAATACTAATATTGTCCATAAAGAAGTGAATTCATTGTCACAAAGGTGCACACATAATGTGGCAACGCAATGTAAATGTGGTTTTAAATGTAGTGCTAATAATATTCATCCTAGATATTGGCAATACTTGGATAAATGAAAGAATTTCAATGCAAGGATTGATTTTACACATTTATTGCACGTTACATATAATATGGGAATGCTCAAAAGTTATAAAAATGTTTCTCACACAGATTTGCGAGCATGTAAACTAACCTAATACTTGGTGGTTACCATGTGCTCTGACAGAAATCAGTGAAGCACGACCACACATCAAAGAATGTTCACAATGACAACGTCACAGCCGTCAGACTTCCTGTTCCTCCGCCCAGAGATACAGTCTGGATGGATCCCTTATTTCAGCTGCAACACAACCTGCAAAGGACAGGAGTGCATGACATCAGCAGTGAGTGTGAATAGGAGTGTGTGACTTCAGCAGTGAGTGTGAATAGGAGTGTGTGACTTCAGCAGTGAGTGTGAATAGGAGTGTGTGACTTCAGCAGTGAGTGTGAATAGGAGTGTGTGACTTCAGCAGTGAGTGTGAATAGGAGTGTGTGACTTCAGCAGTGAGTGTGAATAGGAGTGTGTGACTTCAGCAGTGAGTGTGAATAGGAGTGTGTGACTTCAGCAGTGTCTACGGACATTTAAAGTAGAAAGCGCCCTGTGCCATCTAGTGGTTAAAGGGATCACAGAAATGCAGAGCAGATGTTTGTGTGGCAGGTCCTACTGTGGTCACATCAGGGTGGTGTGTGAAGCCCAGTACAGACATGGCTCCATGTTTATGTCCTCCACTAACAGCTGAACAGCCATGTTATAGTGGGTCTACACTATACTTTATACATAATTAACATAATAATAATAATAATATATTAACGTTTTGAGAAAGACACACATACAGACACACAGACAGACACACACTACCTTGTTGGCTGCTTCTAGAGAGCTGATGAGTGTGTGCAGCTCATCCCTGCTCATCTCTATGGCAACGGGCCGGAGCCTTCCCTCCTCCCTCACATCCAGACGGAGAGTGAGAAGAGGCGTCTGGAGTGAAGACATCTTATCACTGGACAAGGCCAACTGCAGATAGGACGACACAGAGACAAAACACAGCACAGAGCGTCAGAGAGGACGACACAGAGACAAGACACAGTACATAGCGTCAGAGAGGACGACAGAGACAAGACAGCACAGAGCGTCCATGTCCATCATAAAGGACTGCAACCACCCTGGGCTCCATCTCTTCTCCCCCCTACCGTCCGGTCGCCGGTTCTGCAGCATCCGTACAGCAAGGACTACCAGGTTTAAGGATAGTTTTTATCCACAGGCAGTGACCTACTGAACTGCTAGGAGTGCACTATCATAACATGTCATTAACATTACACTATCATAACATGTCATTAACATTACACTATCATAACATGTCATTAACATTACACTATCATAACATGTCATTAACATTACACTATCATAACATTGTCATTAACATTACACTATCATAACATGTCATTAACATTACACTGTCATAACATGTCATTAACATTACACTATCATAACATGTCATTAACATTACACTATCATAACATGTCATTAACATTACACTATCATACATTGCTGGACTCTCTGGACTCATTACAGTTGCACTGTATTTGTGATGCTGCTGCACTACTGGCACTTTAAATGTTTGAAATATCTTTGCACAATTATATGCTGAATGTAAGTATAATTTCACTTTATTGTTCTTTTTATGTTCATTATTATTGTGTATAGTATTTTTTATAGTATTGTTTTAAAAATTCATACTGCGGAAGGGAATGGGGATCCCCACTTAGGGGATTGCACTTGTTGCAAATGGCCAATAAAACATCTTGCATCTTAAATCTAGCCCTACATACTTTACAATAGCTTTACTAACCCTAGCTCTACATACTTTACAGTAGCTGTACTAACCCTACATACTTTAAAGTAGCTTTACTAACCCTAGCTCTACATACTTTACAGTAGCTTTACTAACCCTAGCGCTACATACTTTACAATAGCTTTACTAACCCTAGCTCTACATACTTTACAGTAGCTTTACTAACCCTACATACTTTAAAGTAGCTTTACTAACCCTAGCTCTACATACTTTACAGTAGCTTTACTAACCCTAGCTCTACATACTTTACAATAGCTTTACTAACCCTAGCCCTACATACTTTACAATAGCTTTACTAAACCTAGCCCTACATACTTTACAATAGCTTTACTAACCCTAGCCCTACATACTTTACAATAGCTTTACTAACCCTAGCTCTACATAATTTACAGTAGCTTTACTAACCCTAGCTCTACATACTTTACAGTAGCTTTATTAACCCTACATACTTTACAGTAGCTTTACTAACCCTAGCCCTACATACTTTACAGTAGCTTTACTAACCCTAGCCCTACATACTTTACAGTAGCTTTACTAACACTAGCCCTACATACTTTACAATAGCTTTACTAACCCTAGCTCTACATACTTTACAATAGCTTTACTAACCCTAGCCCTACATACTTTACAATAGCTTTACTAACCCTAGCTCTACATACTTTAAAGTAGCTTTACTAACCCTAGCTCTACATACTTTACAGTAGCTTTACTAACCCTAGCCCTACATACTTTACAATAGCTTTACTAACCCTAGCCCTACATACTTTACAATAGCTTTACTAACCCTAGCTCTACATAATTTACAGTAGCTTTACTAACACTAGCTCTACATACTTTACAGTAGCTTTACTAACCCTACATACTTTACAGTAGCTTTACTAACCCTAGCCCTACAGACTTTACAATAGCTTTACTAACCCTAGCTCTACATACTTTAAAGTAGCTTTATTAACCCTAGCTCTACATACTTTACAATAGCTTTACTAACCCTAGCTCTACATACTTTACAGTAGCTTTACTAACCCTAGCTCTAAATACTTTACAGTAGCTTTACTAACCCTAGCCCTACATACTTTACAGTAGCTTTACTAACCCTAGCCCTACATACATTACAATAGCTTTACTAACCCTAGCCCTACATACTTTACAGTAGCTTTACTAACCCTAGACTTTACAGTAGCTTTATTAACCTTAGCCCTATATACTTTACAGTAGCTTTAATGACTAGCTCTTTAGATTTTTTATAGCCGTTTCATAATATAATACATGTAAATGTGACTATACGACTGTATGGATTTCTTAACAATCACCTGATGGACACCAGGAACAAAATTACCCCAAAGATGATCTACATAGATAAGGAAAAGCCTTCTTGTTGCCCTAACTTCACAGCCTATTTTCAAATCTCCAATTTAAAAAAGTGATATAAATGTGAGCATGTGATGTGTACATGGCCGATATAATGTATATTAAGTGTAAGTGAACCTTGCCTTTAAGCTCAAAGTGTTTCAAAAATATTTTAAATATTTTAAGTGTTGTAGGAAGGAGGGGTGTTGTGAGGTGTGTTATCCCCATGGTTACGCTCCACGACAACATTGAGATACTTGGTTTTTAGTAGTACCGTCGTTGTGTTGGAGCGTTATAATGAGAGATGATGGACATGAAACACGGTAACATCATACAATAAGTCTGAATCTAAACCTGGAGGATTGAATCCTCTTTATTGGTCTCATGTCCACACAGTGAAATGAGTTCCTCTCATTTAACCCATCCTATTATTAGGAGCAGTGGGCAGCTGTTGGATGTACAGGGGAGCAGTGTAGGGGTGTGGTGCCTTGCTCAAGGGCACCAGTGGCCATGTGTTTTCGGGGACTTGAACCAGCAACCTTCTGGTTACCAAGCCAAGTCCCATCAGACTGAGCTATCGTGCCGCCCTAAAAAGTGTCCGAGAAGCTGATCCCTGTCTCAGACATCGTCAACCTCTCCAGAAGGAGTGCCACACATGTGCACTAGTCACATGTTGTATTGTAACTGGTCTGGACCGGTCTGGCTGATCAAACCATCGTAATCGTCGTCCCTTCACTAAAACATTGGTTACTAATATCAATAGTCAAAATCACTTTGTTGGGCCCGTTCTGCCTAACAGCATTTAGCATGATTGCACCTGCCCTTAATGGGACAATATACCCCTTGATCTTTGAGGAGACATTGTGTAAAGTACTTATCAGGTGGTTCAATGTTAGTCCGTACAGACCGACACACATTGAAGAGCAAAGTGCTGTATTGCAATTGCTTACAATCATGGCAGGTGCACTCAGGCTTAATGCTTTTTGGCAGAATATGAGGTCAAGTCATTTTAATATTGATAAATGGTAAAGGATGTTTAAGTGAAGCGGAGTGGAGTTACAATGGTTTGTCACCCAGTGTTGTCTTTTCACGTCCTCATTCAGGACCCTGATGGGTCGTACCGAGTACTGAGGCCTTCCTAAAGCAGCAGAGAAGGGGTAAAGTACCTTTAACTGCCAGTCAAAGTCCTGCAGAGTGCTGCTGGATGTCAGGTGGGTTCTCTGGAGCAGACCCTGGCGGATCTCCTCTCGTCTGGCTCTAAGCACGCTGAGCACCGCCTCGCCGTGGCCAGGGCTCACATCCCGGAGACCCGCCAACACCTACACCACAAGTCAGGAGAAAGACAGGTAGGAACAAGTCTCAATGACAGAGTGTGACGGTATGTGACTCTCTATAGTCCTTCTGATTCATTAGCCGTGATCCTGATCATCTCAAGGAACACACTGGCAATAACAAATATTGCAGATAACTGAGATAACTGCCTTTCATCACAAAGGCTAAATGTTGTTGTGCCACACTATAAGTAGAACTGACAGGACACATCAACATGTCCACATCATGTGCACACGTCTACTGCTGTTAAGTAATGAGATGATTGGACCTCTTCATCAGAGCAGTCGTCCCCCGCGGTGTGGCGGAAGAGAGAGGCCAGGCCCTGGGTCAACTCCCTCCACTCCCCCAGGGACCAGGCATCTCCCCCGTGGTCCAGGACGGCGGGGGGGTCCCTCCCGGGGGGGTCCCTCCCACACAGCCCGTCCACTACCTGGTGACACAGCTGGACAAGGAATGGACATTTGCTTTTGTTATTTCATGTTTAACTGTGCCTACTTGTGTACAGCAAAGACACGATACAGTACAGTCGTACAGTAACACAACATAGATGATTGTACAGATACAATGATCTATTTAATTATGGAGATGTGGTTTCTTGTTGTTGTTAAAAACACCTTGCAGCCAAACGAAGAAGCAGCAGATAAAAAGCAGTGTTGTGTGTAAACAACCCTCGACTTACTTCATACTACTCTATTGTCACATCAACACAAGCTCCCGTGTTTACATCATTTTGACAGCTTTAACCAAAGAACAAGCTCATTCAAACGATGAACAGCATGTTATATAATGGTAATAATACATATCATATATATATCATAGATATCATATTAGAAGATACTCCAACCCCTGGATGTAGTTCATCTGAACGGTCCCTGGGTCTACGGCCGGCAGAGGGGAGCATTGTACTGGTGGTATGTATATATGATATGTATAATACTTCAATAGAAAACTATACTTCTACACTATATAACTACAATGATAGTAAACACATGGTAACTCACACGGTGACATTCTGTTGAGGAGAACCTGTTGAGAGAAATCATCGTTTCGTTTAGTTCCGCCTTTGGTCATGTGATCACATGACCACCATCACGTGACCGTGCTCGATACTGGTTCAATGGGTTTATGGCGAATGTATCAGAAGGCTTCAAAAAGAGGACTACATATCTACAGTAAGGTGGATGATGCTTGTCAAGACTGACTGAAGTATACATGGGCACCGATCTGAGAAGTAAGTGTGTCCATAAAGCGTGTCGGAGTACTGGGTGGTGACTCTTGGCCGTTGGGTGTCACCGAGTGGTGACAACACGTGTCTGAGGAGCTCCTCTCGCCCCACTGGTGACATGGCGCTTTGTTCCCCGTTGGTCTCCAGTCTCCCTCCCCGTGTGAGTCCTCCGGCCGGCTGAACGAGTCCTCCGTCCGGCTGAACGAGTCCTCCGTCCGGCTGGACGAGTCCTGGTACCGGGCATGGTGAGCCATACGGGACAGGTAGGCAGCAAGGCAGAGCCATGGTAATATATTTAAATATAAATAAAATATATTTATTTATAAAATGTCAATATAAAGAAAACGTAGAAGCCTTTTAAGAAACAATAGCAGCCTTTTAAGAAACAATAGCAGCCTTTTCCTTAGTGCATTTTGTGTAACAAAATTAGAACCAGAATAATATATATATAATATATATTATAAAAAAATAAAGTGCATGTCTGTGTGTTTTGGTTGACATGACAACATGTCTCATGTTGTAGGTGTTTGTGGCAGATTGTGATGCCTTGATGACAGAGGGGGGGGGGGGGGGGGCTCCCATTTGAGACACTGTGGCTCAAGGTTTGCCATCTCCACAGTCATGATGGATGATAGAGTTCCATCAAGAGCCAAACTGTTTCGGGGTTTGGTTTAGTTCAGTCCCACCACAGAGAACACTCGTTCAGCATCAGCATTTGAATGTGGAAGTACCAACACCAACTTGGCAATACGAGAGAGCCTCCCAAACCTGCTCCTACCGAGCCCACACCGTGATGACTTAACTAACACTGCTATTAGTCACGGTGGTTGGTTGTTAAACCACCGCAGCAACCTGCCACACTGCTCACCAGCAGCTTGTGGAACGTTAAGTCTCACGTAGTCAGACCCACCGTTGACTTAATCTAAATAAAAATATAAAAATATGACGTTTCACGTTTACTTTTCGATTTCTCCACCATAAGTGTTGTTCTCATAGAGTTCGGTTCAGGTTGTTCTTCATAGGATAGAGCGCAATGACCCGCCCTAAGCTGCCTCTGATTGGTTTGTATACGTGGTGCCTTTCGTTGGGTTGGTTAGATTTAGCCTCGAGGGCTGATGATTGGTTATCACATATCTCGGTCAGCCAATCGGGGGCAGAATAGGGCGGGCTCACCCTGTCCCTGACTCGAACTACGGCAAGCCTCAAGCAACAAGTAATGGAAATATATAATTAAATAAAAAAATAATTATAAAGTAGTGAAAGGGGAAAAAGCGTGTGAAATGGGAAGTGTGGCGCGTGAAGAGGTCAAATTGTGTGACTCTCACTCTCAAAGGGTGAGACTTGGCAGCTCTGATCACACTGTAGTAGACTTCGTTCAGCTGGCAGCCACAAACTGAAATGCAACTTGATGAGGTATCGATTATTATTGCCAGTTTCCCCGCCGAGAACTACCATATACGTAAACACCCTGATATAAAACTATATATAACCATATATAACTTATCTAACTCGATACACCAAATGAAAGAAGTGTATTCATATACTGTGATATGGATTCAGGAGGAAATGGGAGGGGCCTATCGAGAGACGCGACCTGCTTTGATTCTGCCAAGGTCGATAGGCCTGTACAGGTACTTGTAATACAGCTACAACAATAATACTAACTTCTAACTACTACTTCATTACTATTAAATAACAACCACCCTAGGTGACATACATGATCAGTTTTCATCACTTTACCAGAGCTATATTATCTAACAGATCACCTGCCTGGGATTCATTCATTCATTTATATATATATATATATATATATAATGTATGAATCTTTCGTCATATTTCAAGATACATATTACCCCCGGCAAGTACTACTTCCAGTTCCAATGTTTTGTGTTGTCCTAACACACCACATATACAAGCCATAGCAATCATGTGGGCATTCAAGTACACGTTGAATGTAGGCAGGCTGTTGTGTTTAATTGTGAGAGTATTCATTTCTACACGGGGATAGTCATTAAAGTGTAAGGGAACACACCGAGGACGTGACCAGAGGTATATTGTTTCTGTCCTGGAGTTGAGAGGTTGACAGACGCATCAGACATCTCACAGGGTTGTGCAAAGAATGTCCAAGTCAAGACACGCAACCTCTGCCCTGGCTTATGTTTTTCTTTCAGTGTTGTGCTTTCGTACGTTCTTTCTGTTAGGCTAGGTTTTCCTCAAATAGTGCATATCATTTCTAAGAGAAGAATCATTATTCATTAATTAATCATTATTTTGGATATGTGTGATATATGCTCACATTGAATCAGCCATGAATGATGAGGTTGTTGCCTCTGCTCCTAGGATGATGGTTATGTGACATCACCCCGAGTGACCGACCCGAGTGGCGGGGCAGAGAGCGGAGGAGAGGTCTCTCCCTCGGTCACCTCCGCTTCACTGAGAATACCCCCTGGACGCTAGAAGGGTGGTGGCTCCTCACCACAATGGAGTGTTTCCATTGGCTGAGACACCGCTGTCAGCGGCTGGTAGCTAGCGATGGAGCCCGCGGCTGGTACTCTCCCCCTGACGGCCTGCCGGCCAAGAGGCGGCGGGAGGCGGGCGGGAGGCGGCGGACGGTGCTGGCCCGTCGGGGCCCCTACCAGACGGAGTACCAGGCCGTCTCCAAGGAGTACCGGGGAAACGCCATCCGCACTACCAAGTACAGCCTGCTCAGCTTCCTCCCCGTCAACCTCTTCCAGCAGTTCCGCAGGTTGACTTCCTTTTTATGCTTTAAGTTTAATACGAGCATAATAATGCACTTTACAAATGGCAATAAGATACAGGAGTAAAAAAACAATATACATCCATATATACAATACAATATACCCCTCTATAACACATGATGTCATGTATGGTTAATGGCTCAGACTCCGAGATAATCTCATGTTTCTTTGTGTTTTGAGAGAATGAAGAGAGGTTTTTTTTGTTGCAAAATGTAGACTGAAGCTAGCTGTAAATAGCATATTGTACCTTTAAAAAATGTAATTGGTGAGGAGGCTTGGACATGAACCCACATTGAAGATGTATTTAGTTGACCTTATGAGTGTTGTGATGCTGTGCAGGGTAGCCAACCTGTACTTCCTGTTCCTGGTGCTGCTGAACTGGGTCCCGGCGGTGGAGGCCTTCCAGAAGGAGATCACCATGGTGCCTCTCCTGGTGGTCCTCATGGTCATCGCCTTCAAAGATGCTCTGGAAGACTACAGGCGCTACCTGTTCGACAAGAAGGTCAACTACAACTCGGTCCACATCTACAGCAGGTAATGGAGGACACTGGGTCATTGATATATCTATTTTTGCCTGCAATCATTGTGTTGTTGTTCTCCATAACTCAATAAACAGACCAAGTTCAAGGATATGTTTGCTATGATGGAACCAAGGTCCTGTCCACAGGCTCCATTCACAACAGAGACTTTTTGATCTGAGACTACACTGTTGAATCATGCTAAACAATCTGTGGGTATGACCTGAAAGGAAATAAACATCTCTGTAATAATAAAACCTTCACTGACTAATTCCTGTCCTTTTATTGGACTCCTATCTTCATGGAAAGCTGTAAAGCCATGACCTCACTGTACTTCTGCAAATGGGCTGGGCTCTGGTCCTTGTAGCCTGTGTAACTCGGGCTCTCTGTCAGATGGGCCTAAAGAAACAAGAAGGAGGAGGTGCAGCACTGGAGCTAATTACTGCAAGACCGAAACCCAGACTGGAATACAAGTTGATCTACAGATGAGTTATCCTTTTGGAGAGGTAAACATCCTGTGTGCTTAGTTTGAGACACAGTTGGAGCCTACACACTCATAATTCATGCAGAAGTTGGCGAAGGGGTTCCGGTTCTTTCCTAGCCAGAAGCATGTTGGGAGGAAGAGCCGGACGGTGGTGTCGTCATCCGGCAGCGCAGGCGATGAGGAGCTGCTTAGGATCCTCCAACTCTACAGCGACAACAAGATCCGGACCACCAAGTACTCCCTGCTGTCCTTTCTGCCCAAAAACCTGTTGGAGCAGCTTCATCGCTTCGCCAACATCTACTTCCTCTTCCTCGCCGCACTCAACTTTGTCCCGGTGGTGGAGGCCTTCCAGCCCGAGGTGGCGGTCATCCCCGTTGTGCTGGTGATGTCTGTGACGGCCATAAAGGACATATGGGAAGACTACAGGAGGTCCAAGTTAGACCGTTTCATGAACAAGCTCTACTGCCAGGTGTATAGAAGGTATGGGTGCTTCACGTGGTCTTACTATGTTCTCTGGAGACCTGCCAGATCCACACCTTCCCTTTCTATATTGACCCTTCCCGTAAATGCGTTGCGATTAACCACATGATTTACAGTGTTTGCTCCACCCGGCCGTTGATTGGTTTAAACCTTGTTTGCTTCCTGACTTCCTGAATATATCTGCAGTGGCAATATAATCGGTATTATTTATATATATATATATATAGATGTATAGATATATAGATATATAGATATAGATATAGATATATATATATAGATATAGATATATATATATATATATAGATATATATATATATAAAAATAATCAGGGTTTCCGTTAGCCGGTTTTTAGCGGGTAAAAATTATAAAAAAACGGTAATTTTAAAACCTGCCGGTCAAAATGTCCGGTAATAATGCTCATACAAAACTGTATGAGTAATCAGCTGCCGCAGTGAGCGAATCAGCTGCCTCACCAGTGACCGAATCAGTGACCGAATCAGCTGCCGCAGTGACCGAATCAGCTGCCTCACCAGTGACCGAATCAGCTGCCTCACCAGTGACCGAATCAGCTGCCTCACCAGTGACCGAATCAGCTGCCTCACCAGTGACCGAATCAGCTGCCGCACCAGTGACCGAATCAGCTGCCGCATCAGTGACCGAATCAGTGACCGAATCAGCTGCCGCACCTCTCATCGACGTCAAGCGCGCCCGACGAGATGCAGGTGCAGTGATGGCAGCGCTCCACGGCTATGGGGCTTTAATGTTAGCGCTCCACGGCTATGGGGCTTTAATGTTAGCGCTCCACGCCTATGGGGCTTTAATGTTTGCGACCGCTTGCCAAGTGCTCATTTCTGAGTTCAGCGAGCTGTACCCCGACTGGGCCACACTGGCTCAAATGGCCTGTGTTCTGCCCGTGTCAAGCGACCAGCAGAGAGGGGCTTACTTTAGACACCTTTGATTTCAGCTCGGCAGCAGAGGACTTTGCCGCAATGAAATTAAGGAGAATATATCTATATGCTCATGTGGATAGGATGCATTATTTTGGCCGTTGGCGTTACGTGTGATTTTCAAATTGCAATTAACAATAAGTTAAGAGAATCCCCCCCCCTGATCTGTTCACAACTATGTTCATTTAGTCATTTGTAAACTACTTTTATTTAGGTTCACGTGTTTGCTACAATCATGGGAAATGGGAGGAAGCATTCCATGGTACTACTTTGGTTATCAAATCATACTTTGGCCAAATAGAGATAACTGCCTAACTCTCCTCTCCTGACTGCTGATTGACTGGGCATTATGTCATCGGAATGTTCCTTGTTGTTCACACATAAATAAAAAGTTCTTATGTGTTAGCTGGACATTTTATTTTTGTTTCTTTTTATGAAAACCTTAAAATATGACTTTGGCAATTCTGCTTTGAGGCTAACGCGGCAAATAAAGATCTTTGTTTTGGAGGCGATGCTTCATGGTCGTGTTGGACTGGTGTCCCCTCAGAGAGGCCGTCTCTTACCCCTAACCCCCAATGCGCTTCCCCTCCCCACACACACACACATTGTGTGAGTGACGCCACTCTTCTTTCTATTCACGCCAATAGCAAACAAAAAGCCTACATGGACCAGCACTGGCAGGATGTCCGGGTGGGAGACTTCATCCGCCTGTCCTGCAATGAGATCATCCCGGCGGACGTGGTGCTGCTGTACTCCTCGGACCCCCGGGGGATCTGTTACATTGAGACGGCCAACTTGGACGGGGAGACCAACCTCAAACAGAGACAAGTGGTGGCTGACCTGCCCCTGCAGGTACGCTGCTCTGGGGGTTGACATGAATGGAGGTTCCCTGGATATGAATGTGTCCCCTAGCAGAGTGTGGACCTGAGCAATACACGTTTCTACCATCTCATTCAGTGTCCGCACATACAGTTGATCAGAAAGACGTCAATAAACTTTGTCCACATTCTCTCGATTGGGGTTCCCTCTCCTGGTCTATATCGTTCCCTCTGCTAACGTGTCCCTGGTCTATGGTTCCTCTGCTAACGTGTCCCTGGTCTATCGTTCCTCTGCTAACATGTCCCTGGTCTATGTTTCCTCTGCTAACGTGTCCCTGGTCTATCGTTCCTCTGCTAACATGTCCCTGGTCTATGGTTCCTCCGCTAACGTGTCCCTGGTCTATGGTTCCTCCGCTAACGTGTCCCTGGTCTATGGTTCCTCCGCTAACGTGTCCCTGGTCTATGGTTCCTCCGCTAACGTGTCCCTGCTCTATGGTTCCTCCGCTAACGTGTCCCTGGTCTATGGTTCCTTCGCTAACGTGTCCCTGGTCTATGGTTCCTCTGCTAACGTGTCCCTGGTCTATGGTTCCTCTGCTAACGTGTCCCTGGTCTATGTTTCCTCTGCTAACGTGTCCCTGGTCTATCGTTCCTCTGCTAACGTGTCCCTGGTCTAGCGTTCCTCTGCTAACGTGTCCCTGGTCTATGGTTCCTCTGCTAACGTGTCCCTGGTCTATGGTTCCTCTGCTAACGTGTCCCTGGTCTATCGTTCCTCTGCTAACGTGTCCCTGGTCTATGGTTCCTCTGCTAACGTGTCCCTGGTCTATCGTCGTTGTCACATATATAGTAAATAGTAATCATCAACATATTGATGTGCCATTGCTATTGTACCTTGTTAATTCTCCAATTATCTATAAACTATTTGGGATGAAAGTACATCTTAAAGTGATGGACAGAATCTGAAAATGAAAAATGACCATAACGTATCACAGAGGAATGTCTCCCCTACACCCCCACCCCATATCTTTGTAGATGTCAAAAATGATATTATACACGTCTCAAAGTTGGCTAATGAATGAATTCTTGGAAAGATCATCTCTGCATTCCCTTACCCCATTTAAAGTGTTTGTGTGTGTGCGTGTCTGCATGTGTGTCTGCATGTGTGTGTGTGTGTGTGTGTGTGTGTCCGTCTCAGGGATCGGCGTTGACGCCAGAGAACTTCTATTGTCGTATAGAATGTGAAAATCCTAATAATGACCTTGGCCGGTTTCGAGGTTACATGTAAGACTTTATTTATTATCACATTACCACAAGTCATCATGTGTTACTATTGTTACACTTGGATATATATCTCGCTCTCGCTCTCGCTCTCGCTCTCGCTCTCTCTCTCTGGACATGTGATACAAATACACACGACCAAATAGCTCATTCAGTGGTTAACGGAGGCTGACGGGTCTTCCAACAGGGAGCACTCCAGTCAGGTCCGTGTTGGTCTCCATAGCAACAACCTGCTGCTGCGAAGCTGCACCGTCCGCAACACGGACACCGTCATCGGCATGGTGGTCTATGCTGGTGAGGTCATCACCTACTCCATCACATCCATACTTTATCCCATGATGCAAAGCGTTTCTTTATTGTCATTGGATTCATCCAATAGAGATGGTTCCGACATCTCAACATGTGCAGTGTGTGAGGTGGCTGGTTTAATTTAGTTTAGTTGAGTTTATTACATTACATTAATTTTGTAGAAACTTTTGTCCAAAGCCACTTACAATAGTAATAATAATAGTTTGTTTCAACAAAGGAAGGTAAGAGAACAACTTGTCACCAGAAGTCATACGTGCATTTCATTCCTAACAAGTCTCCAAGAACAGAACCAGCGCTCAGCGCTCAGTACAATAGGTTCAGGTAAAAGTACAATAAGGTAAAAATACAATAAGTCGGCAAACAATAGATAACAATATCTACCTAACAATCTACGCTAGTTAAAAGTGATAAGAGGATGCGCTAGGAGGAAGGATCCAGGTAGTGTTTCCTGAAGATATTCCTAATTAGGAAAACTAATTAGGAATGAGTTATTAGGATCCCCATTAGCTGCAGCCCAGCTCCAGCTAGTCCTAAGGCTTAGCAGCATCCCCTAGCCTGGGGGAGGCTCAAATCAGGGAGCCTGATGAACGACACACGGCACAGCAGCAGTTTGGAATAATTGTTTTTCTCATTTATGTTTAGCTTCCGTTATTGTTTGGTTGTTTGCAGGACATGAGACCAAAGCCATGCAGAACAACCGAGGGCCTCGCTACAAGCAGAGCCGTCTGGAGAAGCGTCTGAACGTGGACGTTCTGTGGTGTGTTCTCCTGCTCCTCGCCATGTGTCTCACAGCAGCCATCGGTTGGTATTTACATCTATGGATATAGATTTTCTTACGTTTCCATCATTCTGACCTGATGTAGGAACTGAAGTATTTACTACGCTATTGCTACTACGTTTGCTGCCTTGTTACTGTTATTTATTTCCATTGATGAGGCCTTGATTCATTCAGTGTAGCCCCATCTCCGAGTGTAGCCCCATCTCTGAGTGTAAACACAGCGTGTTTTGACCATGAGGCAGTGTACAAAGTTCAGCCTTGTTTTGTTCAGGGTTCAGATGGAAGCCACATTCCAGATGGGGCCTTGAGTGTAGTAACTCTCAGAGTTTGCGTTTCACATGCTGTGTGCTGTATATATATATTTGTGTTAATGTATTTTTATTAAGTTTTGAGATTTTAAAACATACATAATGACAAGAATACATGGGGGTAAAAACATAGAGGAAACAATACTAATATTAATAATAAATCACAAAATGAAGGAAAAAATAATTGACTTTATAATTTAATAATTTAATTTAATAATTTAGAAAAATAATTTACGACGTCAACGTGTCAACAACGTGTCAACCGTTGTGTATATGAAATAAAAGGCTTCCGTACCACATCAAACCTCCCTGTGGAACCAGGCAGTGTGGATCTCATCTTTTCAATGTTAAGGAAAAACATGAGGTCACAGATCCACCTGCCAGAGGAGGGGGGGGGGCGGTGGTTCTTCAAATTTAGTAGAATGAGACGTCTTGCCAAGAGAGGAGAGGAGGCTATGCTGTTTAATGGGCTTTCTGTAGGGCAGGGCCCTCTGAAGGTACCCAAAGAGTCAGAGAATAGGGTAGGGTTCAATTGTTAAACCTGTGATTCCCCAATAAACTTCAAATATAGAAAACCAGAATGCTGTTGGACTTAGACATGACCAACATGTGTGGTAAAGATGGCATGAGCTTGCTTCATCTGTGGACTGTGTGGTTGTATCGGGGCGTTCTTCAAGCAGGACTCTTTGTCTCTGCACTTGCAGGCCACGGCCTCTGGCTTCAGCGCTGGACGGATCCTCTTTATTCCATCGCTGAGCAGGTATCTCCCGCGCTGGCCGGGTTCTTCGTCTTCTGGACCATGATCATTGTGCTGCAGGTGAGATCCACGCAGATGTTTTCAAGGGGAATTTGACTGTATAAAACACCTGGATTTAGTGAGCACCCCAGACAGTTTTCGGGTCGCTTGCTTCAATGTTTAGATATTTGATGCCTGTGTGACCAAATAGGCTTGAAGGAATAGAACGAAATTGATAGACTGAAATGACGTGTGCATGGTAATATACAACGAACAGTGGTTAAATA
>CM051016.1:3041057-3068557 GCA_027704905.1 Muraenolepis orangiensis
GCGGTCCGGCTGCAGCCTCAAGTCTCTGAGCTGTCGCTCCATGAGCTGCAACCACAGCTCCACCTCCCTGCACACACTGACCAGGGAGGACCAGGAGGACCACACCCCCGGCCCTGCCCAGGCTGGGGCCTTCTGCAGCCGCATGGTCAGCCCTGTCTGTTACATATATACCTTAATGGTCAGCTCTAAATGTTTGCGTACATATGTTTGAAGAGATTCTATAGATTTTTATGGCATAAGCCTTTATATGTGTATGTGTGTGTGTATTACAACAATTATAACATTACAAAATATGCAGTTATGGCAAATGACCTTTTATGTTCCCACACTTGACACAAGAATCAACTCTGAGGTCAACCTCCCTACCCATGTGGTGTCCCATTTCTAATGTGTACATCACTCCCTGGTCCTCCTGCTGTGACCCCAGGCTAAGGAAGTGATCCCAGACCCTGAGCTGGTGAGGAAGATGAGCAGCCTCTGGGCGACTGGCTCCTGTGGAGCTGTGCCCAGCGGAGAGCTGACCTCCATATTGGACTTCTTCCTAGCACTGGCTATCTGCAACAGTGTGGTGGTCTCCTCAACCAGACAGCCCTGTCATATGGTAGGCAGACAAATTAAATGGTCATGATTGTCTGACACTTTTTAATTCCACTACCTGAGTTTTGGTTTCAATCGATCTGACCCAATCGACCCAATTATTTGCCAAAACACAATTGATGAATGGGATGGACAGTTCCAGTATCACTGAGGCTACTAATGTTGATTTGTTAGATCAGTAGCATAACATTACATTACATTACATTAGTCATTTAGCAGATGCCTTTGTCCAAAGCCGCTTTCAATAATGCGTTCAACAAAGGAAGGTGACAAGGTAACAAGTCTCCAAGAACTGAACCAGTGTGGGTAAAAGTACAATAAGTTGGAAAACAATTGAACAATATCTAACAAAAAAATAAAAAAGCTACTTAGTAAGAGTAGCTTAGCTAGTAAAAGTGGTAAAAGGAAGCACTCAGAGAAAGAATCCGGGTAGTGTTTCCTGAAGAGGTGAGGTTTCAGCCTACGGTGGAAGATGGGCAGAGACTCCTGCAGTCCTGACATCCGTGGGGAGTTCATTCCACCACTTTAGGGCCAATACAGAGAAGAGCCGTGACCCCGTAGATCAGCCACAAGGGCCCCTAAGCGAGGGGGCAAGCAGACACCCTGAGGTAGCAGAGCGAAGTGGACGACAGGGATGTAAGGCTTGACCACTGCCCTTTAGGCTAGCACCAAGGTCTTGAACTGGACAGAGCAGCTACACAGAGCCAGTGTAGAGACCGAAGGAGGGTATATGTTTTAGGGAGAACTTGGGTCGGTTGAACACCAGACGAGCTGCAGCTTTCTGAATGAGCTCCAGGGGAACCAGTAAGGAGGGAGTTGCAGTAGTCCTAACGGGAGATGAAAAGAGCCTGGATGAGCACCTGCACAGCCTTTTCGATGAGGAAAGGGCTGAATCTTCCTGATGTTGTAGAGGAGGAATCTGCAGGAGAGAGAACAACAGTTTGGGTTCCAGGGTCACACCCAGATTCCTCACAGTCCAAGTAGGTCACCAAAAGCATCATCAATGGTGACGGCCAGGTGTCCTCAGGACAGCCCTTTACTGCGTGGCAATGTGTGTTTCCACTTGTATGTCAGAGGGGGAAAACAACACTGTTTGGTGTCATCAGCATAGCAGTGGTAGGATAGATCATGGGAGTGGAGAACGGAACCAAGAGATCTAGTGTAGAGGGAGAAGAGAAGCACGGAGGCTACATGATGTTGATTGGTTAGATCAGTTCCAGTAGCACTGAGGCTACATGATGTTGATTGGTTAGATCAGTTCCAGTAGCACTGAGGCTACATGATGTTGATTGGTTAGATCAGTTCCAGTAGCACTGAGGCTACATGATGTTGATTGGTTAGATCAGTTCCAGTAGCACTGAGGCTACATGATGTTGATTGGTTAGATCAGTTCCAGTAGCACGGAGGCTACATGATGTTGATTGGTTAGATCAGTTCCAGTAGCACTGAGGCTACATGATGTTGATTGGTTAGATCAGTTCCAGTAGCACGGAGGCTACATGATGTTGATTGGTTAGATCAGTTCCAGTAGCACGGAGGCTACATGATGTTGATTGGTTAGCCAGCAAGTGTGCTCCTGTGACATATTTGGTGACGTATTTAAACAGCCTGCCTAGAACTGAACATCAGTACCCAACTCTTGGTACAGTTTGGCTTTCGGTAGTATACGGGCACATTTAAGTCGGTACCTAAAAAGCATTTGTACCAAGCCCTATGGGTGCTACATTTGTCTATTGATACATTTTAACTTCAGTACCAGTAACCTGATTACAGCTTTTAGAACAAAATGCTGATTTAATTGTGCAGGAATGTGCAGCCGTGGAGAAATATGCCGTCTGCAGAGCGGAGAGCTGCAGTCTGCTGTGAGCAGGATTGCTAAATCATTGAGATGCAGAGTGAGATCTGAACTCCTTTTTTGTAATATATTAGAAACACAAGGTCCCATTGGAATGTGTGAATTAATTAAGTACCACTACAGCATCGATGACATTTTATTTATTGTACTCTTGGTTTTATTTGTATCAAAACGTGCATATTTCCCTTGTTGCAAAACTAGTTTGACAGGTTTCTCAACAGTTGTGCCAACATCTCTTGTAAAGGACCGTGTTTGGCTCCCCTGGCCTCAGGGTGCAGCTCTGTGTGTTAACCCCGTGAGGGTGAACCAAGTGGACTCTGGTTCTCTCTCATCCCTGTCCCACCCTTTGACCCCGTCCAGGGCGGGGAGAGTCCCTCTGGACTCTTGGGCCCATGTCAGACCGGCTCCTTCACAGACCTGGAGACGTCCGGGGCAGACGTGAAACCCTGGGACCGAGACACCGATGTTTTGCAGGACGCGGGAACCCGAGACGACGTCGGCTACGGCGCCGGACCCCCGGGAGCGTGCGGGGGGGGGGCGGCGGACGACCTGCGGGCGGACGACGAGCCGGTGTACGAGGCGGAGAGCCCCGACGAAGCGGCGCTGGTGCACGCGGCCCGGGCCTACCGCTGCACCCTGCGGGGACGCTCGCTGGACGGCCCCATCGTGGACCTGCCGGGAGCGGCCGGCCGTCTCCACGTGCGCCTGCTCCACGTCCTGCCGTTCGACTCCGCCCGCCGACGCATGTCGGTGGTGGTGCGCCACCCGCTGACTGGGAGGGTGGTGGTGTACACCAAGGGAGCCGACTCTGTGGTGATGGACCTGGCCGAGGAACCTCAGCGTAAGTGTCTGGTTGTTCATCTGTGTTGCTGTGGCCTTCAATTATTTACCAGCCAATCAGTTCAGTGTCTCACAAATCAAGCAGTCAAAATCCTAACTGGAAGTGTCTGCCGTTTCTGTGGACTGATAATGTTTAGCTACCTTTGATATAATCACGTCCAACGTTCATTTAAAATGTTAGAAATGACAATGTTTGTTCATCAAAGCAGTGTGATGTAGTCTGAGGTTTGGACCAGATGTGTAGAATCAGAGCAGTGTGATGTAGTCTGAGCTTTGGACCAGATGTGTAGAATCAGAGCAGTGTGATGTAGTCTGAGCTTTGGACCAGATGTGTAGAATCACAGCAGTGTGATGTAGTCTGAGCTTTGGACCAGATGTGTAGAGTCAGAGCAGTGTGATGTAGTCTGAGCTTTGGACCAGATGTATAACTCCTTGTCTCCTTGTACAGCGCGGGCCCAGGAGGAGTACAGGACTATCTGGGAACAAACCCAGAGACATCTGGATGACTATGCCAGGGATGGTCTTCGTACACTCTGTATCGCAACCAAGGTAACTGGTTAATAATGTAGGGAATATAGTGAAAGCCTTTAGATGTGTTGTATTACTCGTCTCGTCGGTCCTTTCTCGACCAGTCTTTAATTATTAACAATGCAAGAATCAGCTATATATGATTGAATTAATACTTGACAATACTTTTTCACAATGTAAACATACAAGAACTGTAGATTCCAACATATTGTAAATGTGTAAAGAATCATGGGTCCCTGTGTGCAGGTTCTGGATGAGGAGGGCTACCAGGCGTGGCTGAAGGGCCAGCTGCTGGCCGAGACCAGTATCGAGAACCGGGAGGAGCTGCTGATGGAGTCAGCCCAGAGACTGGAGACCAACCTCACTCTCCTGGGTAAGAGACCAACCTCACTCTCCTGGGTTAGAGACCAACCTCACTCTCCTGGCAACCTCACTCTCCTGGGTTAGAGACCAACCTCACTCTCCTGGGTAAGAGACCAACCTCACTCTCCTGGGTAAGAGACCAACCTCACTCTCCTGGGTAAGAGACCAACCTCACTCTCCTGGGTTAGAGACCAACCTCACTCTCCTGGGTTAGAGACCAACCTCACTCTCCTGGGTGAGAGACCAACCTCACTCTCCTGGGTAAAAGACCAACCTCACTCCTGGGTAAGAGACCAACCTCACTCTCCTGGGTAAGAGACCAACCTCACTCTCCTGGGTTAGAGACCAACCTCACTCTCCTGGGTTAGAGACCAACCTCACTCTCCTGGGTTAGAGACCAACCTCACTCTCCTGGGTTAGAGACCAACCTCACTCTCCTGGGTAAGAGACCAACCTCACTCTCCTGGGTTAGACACCAACCTTACTCTCCTGGGTTAGAGACCAACCTCACTCTCCTGGGTAAGAGACCAACCTCACTCTCCTGGATAAGAGACCAACCTCACTCTCCTGGGTTAGAGACCAACCTCACTCTCCTCGGTTAGAGACCAACCTCACTCTCCTGGGTTAGAGACCAACCTCACTCTCCTGGGTAAGAGACCAACCTCACTCTCCTGGGTTAGAGACCAACCTCATTCTCCTGGGTTAGAGACCAACCTCACTCTCCTGGGTTAGAGACCAACCTCACTCTCCTGGGTAAGAGACCAACCTCACTCTCCTGGGTTAGAGACCAACCTCACTCTCCTGGGTTAGAGACCAACCTCACTCTCCTGGGTTAGAGACCAACCTCCCTCTCCTGGGTTAGAGACTCATGGCCTACGATAACTCTGTTTTTATGTTTATCTACCCACTAGATTCAGTGTGTTGGTGCCAATGATCTTAAAGGTCAAATAGTTTGGTGTGAATAAAGTGCCGAACGATTCACAAACAGGAACGAAAACAATATTGTGATGTAAAAACTCCAGGTGTAAACCAATGTCGAACCGTGTCTATCACAACTGGACTTCTGTAGATCACCACCACACCCCCAATTTGATTACATTAATTACATTAAATTAATTAATTCGATAATTTTTTTTGTTTCATCTGAGGGTTCAAGGGTCTTCTCTGAATACCTTGAAGGCCCTGACACTTCACCACTGGTGTAAACATACACCAAATGTACATGTTACTAATGTACAGCCAGTACTCATGTTGTGACAGATATTCAAACGTGCTTCATAAATATAATAACTATTGTATGTATTATATTACTAGTGTATTTCTGAGGAATGGTGCACCACAAAGTTATGAAATAAAACTGAAAAAGGAAATACTAGGATGTGTTTTATGAAATGTTTTCAATGGCGTTTCATGAATGGGCGGCAGGAGGTAGAGCGGCTCCTCCTAGCGACCCTACCTGCTCCCCTCTGACCGCTGCTCCTAATTCTAGGATGGGTTAAATGCAGAGAAATTCCTTTCGCTATGATGTACACTGACAAATTTGAATTATTATTATTATGTTGTGGTCTTCTGCCCTGATCTCACCGTATGGGTCAGGGTAACACACTCAGTCGGAGGTGTTGTGTGTCTGGGTGCTCCAGGGGCCACGGGGGTGGTTGACCGTCTCCAGGAGGAGGTGCCGGAGACCATGGAGGCCCTGCAGAGGGCTGGCATCAGGGTGTGGGTTCTGACCGGGGACAAGCAGGAGACTGCCCTCAACATCGCCCGGGCCTGCAGCCTCCTGGGACCCCACGACCAGACCCTCACCGCCAACTGCGGGAGCAAGGTAGGCTGGTGGTGGTCTGTCAGTACCTCACCCACTCATGACCTCAGTGAGGGCTTAGGTGAATGCTAGTGGTCATAGGTGTCCTCTCCCCTCACACATACTTACTATTGATTTATCACCATGCAAAGCAACAAGGCCCACGCCCCATGAGGACCATTACATCATAGATGATTCATGTTACAGAAGGAAGATGATGCTTCTCACTCAACGGATATTATTGACATATTGAATATTTTTATATTAAATTCTAACCCTAGTCATGCCCATGTAGCGTTTCTCTCTGTTGGAGTGGTTGATCTCTCCTGTGTTCACATGCCCTTTCAGTCATTCAAATGGACCAGTTTCAACACTTGGTAGAAAACGTGTTTTAGTTTTTATAACAGGAAGGATGTTGTTTGCATATTTCTGCAAGCCCCTAAAGCCCTTTTCCTTTTTATAAGAAGATTTAGGGAAATCTCTTTGGTTAGATGTATATAATTCATAGGTTACAGAAAATATGAATTAAGGGTCAAATGATAGTGTTTGTATGGTTTCCCATAGAAAGCATGGCCAAATCTCCCTGCATCACAAGTCAGTGTTTTCTATGTATGTGTTTGGTGTGGTTGGTAGGATGCATGTGAGGAGCTGCTGCAGGGGCTCCTCTCAGAGGTGAGCGGTGCTTGCGGTGCTAGCGGTGAGGCTGAGGACCGGTCCAGCTCTGCGGCGCCGGGCTTCATCCTGGTGATCGACGGGCGGACCCTGGAGTGGGCCTTGCAGGACGAGCTGAGCGGGGCCTTCCTGGAGCTGGGCCGGCGGTGCAAGGCGGTCCTCTGCTGCAGGTCCACCCCCCTGCAGAAGAGCCAGGTGGTGCAGCTGGTCCGCCACAGGCTGGGGGTCATGACTCTGGCCATCGGTGAGCAGGAGGGATCGGTGCTTTACTACTCCCTCCCTTACTATGGTGTAGCTAATGATGGTGTATGGTGGTGTAGCTAATGATGGTGTATGGTGGTGTAGCTAATGATGGTGTATGATGGTGTAGCTAATGATGGTGTATGGTGGTGTTAGTAATAGACCCAAGGTGACTCCATGTTATTGTTCATTGACCTCCAGGCGATGGAGCCAATGATGTCAGCATGATCCAAGTGGCCGATGTCGGCATTGGGATCTCTGGGCAGGAGGGCATGCAGGTAGCTCCTACTCACCTGCTACTGGGCCTACTTCTGCTGTTCATCATTACATTACATTACATTACATTACACTACATTACATTACACTACATGACATGACATGACATGACATGACATGACATGACATGACATGACATTACATTACATTACATGACAGTCATTTAGCAGACGCTTTTATCCAAAGCCACTTACAATAGTGTTTAACAAAGGAAGGTAAGAGAACAACTCGTCACCAGAAGTCTAAAGTGCATTTCATTCCTCACAAGTCTCTAAGAACTGAACCAGTGCTCAGGTAGAAGGACAATAAGTTCAGGTAGAAACAATATGGTAAAAATACAATAAGTTGGCAAACAATAAAACAATATGACCGTTATTCTGCTCTGAGGAGAAATGACCGTAGCTGAACTGAGCGGCTGTGAGGAGGCCTACCTGTAGGTGTGTTTTGAGCAGGACTCCTAACCCTATATATATATATAATTAATATGTTGTATATTATTATTATATATATTATTCATACATATATGTTATTAATAATAGTATTTAATTTTTTTATATAATTAGGTATTATAATATATATATTTAGTAGTGTAGTTGCATGCGGTGCGTACGGTGGGGTCCAGACCAATGCTCCTGCATTGAGTACAGCATGTGCTCTACTCTAACCAAACCACACTTTAAAGGAATAGGTTTCAAATGCCGTGTCTCTCCTCAGGCGGTCATGTCCAGTGACTTTGCCATCTCCAGATTCAAACACCTGAAGAAGCTGCTGCTGGTCCACGGCCACTGGTGCTGCTGTCGTCTGTCCAACATGGTCCTCTACTTCTTCTACAAGAATGTGGTAAGACTATGCAGGTGACGGCTGTCTTCTACAGCTCTATCACCGTAGGGCTGCCCAGCTGATCGTATTGGAGCTCTAATTAAGACTTCTCAGCTCTATCACCGTAGGGCTGCCCAGTTGATCGTATTGGAGCTCTAATTAAGACTTCTACAGCTCTATCACCGTAGGGCTGCCCAGTTGATCGTATTGGAGCTCTAATTAAGACTCTTCTACAGCTCTATCACCGTAGGGCTGCCCAGCTGATTGTATTGGAGCTCTAATTAAGACTCTTCTACAGCTCTATCACCGTAGGGCTGCCCAGTTGATCGTATTGGAAATCTAATTAAGACTTCTACAGCTCTATCACCGTAGGGCTGCCCAGCTGATCGTATTGGAGCTCTAATTAAGACTTCTACAGCTCTATCACCGTAGGGCTGCCCAGTTGATCGTATTGGAGCTCTAATTAAGACTCTTCTACAGCTCTATCACCGTAGGGCTGCCCAGCTGATCGTATTGGAGCTCTAATTAAGACTTCTACAGCTCTATCACCGTAGGGCTGCCCAGTTGATCGTATTGGAAATCTAATTAAGACTTCTACAGCTCTATCACCGTAGGGCTGCCCAGCTGATCGTATTGGAGCTCTAATTAAGACTTCTACAGCTCTATCACCGTAGGGCTGCCCAGCTGATGGTATTGGAGCTTTAATTAAGACTTCTACAGCTCTATCACCGTAGGGCTGCCCAGCTGATCGTATTAAAAGTATGGCAGTTGAAGCTCACAATGAGGTTTCAGGAGATCCAAACCAAACAGCAATGTTCCCACATATCTCCATGACTCCACCCCTCACACCTGCTCGTTTTCAGCACAGGAGATGTGTCGTCTCGCCCCAGAAGTTTGGCAATAGTGTCATCGAACTTCTGGATCGGAGATATCATGGCAGTTAATAAATCGACCTTAAACCTTAAGCCGGTTTAGATTGTTTTTGTTGTCGTGTGTGAATGTAAACACACTAACTATCAATAGTGAAGTTTGGTATTGGTTGGGAGTAGTGCTTGGTCTGTGGAGTGGAAGAGGTCCGGTAATGGACTTATGGGACACTGCTCTTGTGCGACCAGCATCAGTTGATCAGCTGAATGTTTGTTTGGAAAATGTACAAAGTTTAAATTGAGTCCAATCCTGTCCGGTACTTGTTTTATGAGACTAAGAAATGTAATAGATTGAATAGACTGGCAATCATTGTGAACTTTCCTTTGAGTCCCCAACATTCTCTGAGTAACAGAATCCAGTCAAGGCGTTTCTTCAGGATTACAGCGAAACCGCTCTGGGAATCCTACACTCTACCCTGCATCAAAACCCGACCAGATCTGTAATCGGATCAACAAAAATCACTTTGGGAGAACTTGTTATGTCAGTAAACGTCATAGGACGGTGGTGTGGGCTAACACCTGGATCAGTGAACGGTCCCCCAGGTCTTCATCACTGTTGTTTACCGGGCCCTGCTGACACCATTTCTAAAGTGACACTGGAACCGCAATCCATCTCTCCTGAGGGACCAAACATTGATATTGGGAGATTTGAATCATTGTAATTTGAAGAAATAGATAGAATAGAAGAGTAGAAAGAGTTTTTGTCAATATGTCACCTGCCTACTTGGATACTTGGACCATAACGCAGTGCACCTTCAAGACTTAAAATGAATTGATCTGCAATTCCCCCTAGTGGGACAATACAGATCGAACTTCAACTTGACGGTCAAATAAATTACTAATCTGGGCTCTAAACTGTGTGGATTGTGTGTTTCCCGTCGATCAGATGTACGTGAACCTGTTGTTCTGGTACCAGTTCTACTCTGGGTTCTCGGGGAGCGTCATGACCAACTCCTGGATCCTGATTTTCTTCAACCTGCTGTTCACCTCCGTGCCCCCCCTGGTGTACGGCGTGCTGGACAGAGACACCCCCGCCCACACCCTGATGGAGAGACCGGAGCTCTACCGGACCAGCCTACACGCCAAGGTCAGAGGGGTGTTTCAGCGAGGGAACACATCCATATCGGGGAGATTCAGGGGCCGTGGTTTGGGGGAACAATACAAATACACTTCACCTTGAAGAACATTTTGATTCATTAAATGTTCTCAATATTCAGTTTGCACAAAGATGGCACTACCGGTCAGAGCACTAAATCCCTCTGGTTCTATGAAGCCTGTGTGTGTGGTCCATTCCTTGCTGTCCCCAGACAGGCAGTCAGGGCTCCCCTTGGAGCATCAACACTACTGTATGTAAAGCTTGGACTGAAGCTCAAATGGTCTACATTGTGTATTGGTGGACTAAACCTGAGGGTTGTTTTGAGAATTAAAACTCTGAAGAGGTTTAGGAGAACTACATGAATATAGTTCTTCAAAGTGGTTAACGGTGAATTCAGCCTGTGAATAATTACTGATTGATGGGTCATTTGCAGGTCTACGTTTCCTCCACCTTTTGGCTCACCATGCTGGACGCCTTTTACCAGAGCCTGGTCTGCTTCTTCATCCCCTACCTGGTGAGCTTGTAGTGGACTCTAACTGACATCAGGGGCTACGGAGTTTGAACCACAGATGGTTTTATTACTTTACGATCATAAATAATGCTTTGACTGTATTCTATTCTATTCCTACCAGGCTTATGCAGGGTCGGATGTGGGGGTCCTCTCCTTTGGTTCCCCCATCAACGCCTCTGCTCTGCTCATCATTCTGTTGCACCAGGTCATCGAGAGCCACACCTTGGTCAGTTCCGCCTCCCTGTTGACTAGATCTATGAGCCACACCTTGGTCAGACTGTAGATCTATGAGGTGTTGAACTGTTCACAGGGAGCTAGGGATGCTCCAGGGTTTATGGGGCAGATTGCCGATCACATAGTGGGTGGCGGCTATGGGGATCTTCCATTTAAAGATCCATATATTGTGTAGTATTATATATTTAATTACTATTTAGAGCAATAATAGTAACTATTCTGAAATGCATTGCAGAAATATAATAAAGACCTGAGAAAGTATCATAAAGTCATAACTTTGTCAAATCAACCAATAACAATCTTTTCTAGCCTTTACCACAGGGGCCCAAATGTCTCTCTCACTCACACACACGCACGCACGCACGCACGCACGCACACACACACACACAGATGGAGAGAGAAACCGTCTGAGTCATTTCACATGGAGTCCTCTAAAAACAGAAAGGTAGACAGTTTAAACTCCTCCATGTTGGTTCTTCCCAGCAGTTCAGACCAGTTTGTCTCATTAGTTCCGTGGAGATCATTAAAGCGTTAATGTGAAGCTATGAGATAAAGCCCACATCTCTGATCCATCACACCCACCCAAAGTAATAATAAAGGATGTAGGAGTGGGCCGGTGACGCAGCACGGTCAGTGGAGCCTGGCTTCAGGCTCCACTGAGAGCAATGCTCTTGTGTTTGTGTGTCAGATGTGGATGCACATGGCGGTGCTGCTGGGGAGTGGAGTGTTCTACTTCCTGTTCACCCTCCTGTTCAGCCTGTGGTGTGTGACCTGCAGCCCCCCCACCAGCCCCCTGGGTGTGGAGACCCTGCAGGTGACCCGGCCGCTCTTCTACATGGTGTGTGTCCTCACCACCGTCACGGCCCTGGTGCCAAGGTAACACACACACACACACACACACACACACACACACACACACACACACACACACAATTAAAAAAAAGATGTGGGTGTGTGTCACTGAGCCAGCTGAACGGTTTAAGCTAAGCTACAGAAACGTTAAACCGTTTTCATTACGGTTACTGCACTGTATTCATGATGCTGCTGCACTACTGGCACTTTAAAATGCTTTTAAATGCTTTTTGCACAATTCAACACGTACACATCATCCTTCAGTGTGTCGGTGGTTTCTGAACCGCTAACATTGGCCTATGTTTAACTCCTCCGGCTCTAGGGTTTTGATCCGGGCTCTGCTCAACAGCATGAGTTCCTCTTTCACTGAGACGGACAGATCGGGTGCAAAGGAGCCCGCAGAAAGGAAGCGCTGGTGGGACAGGACCGGACCTAGAACCGTGTCTGCTGACAACCCAGGGCTGGAGCCCAGGGACCAGCCGGGGCTGGAGCCCAGGGACCAGCCGGGGCTGGAGCCCAGGGACCAGCCGGGGCTGGAGCCCAGGGACCAGCCGGGGCTGGAGCCCAGGGACCAGCCGGGGCTGGAGCCCAGGGACCAGCCGGGGCTGGAGCCCAGGGACCAGCCGGTGGTTCCGTGACAAGTGTTCTATTGTTCTGGTACCGCGTACACTCCCAAGGCGCCCGTCATTAGTGGGATGAACTCTGCTGCTTCTTTGTAAGGCAGAGCTATTGAACAGTGAACCCATGGACACTATTGAACTGTGAACCCATGGACACTATTGAACTGTGAACCCATGGACACTATTGAACTGTAAACCCATGGACACTATTGAACTGTAAACCCATGGACACTATTGAACTGTAAACCCATGGACACTATTGAACTGTAAACCCATGGACACTATTGAACTGTGAACCCATGGACACTATTGAACTGTGAACCCATGGACACTATTGAACTGTAAACCCATGGACACTATTGAACTGTAAACCCATGGACACTATTGAACTGTAAACCCATGGACACTATTGAACTGTAAACCCATGGACACTATTGAACTGTAAACCCATGGACACTATTGGGTATTAAGGAGTATTCAGGCACTCAAAATCAAACTAAACAGCAAAATCATTCAATTGCATATTCTGTAAAGTTTAACCAAAATCAAACAATCTCTGGTAAAAAGGTTACTACAGATACTAACATATCATAATGGCAGAATGGCTGTTATTGTTGTTTAATTAGATTTATTTAGGACATTACAAAGCAATTGTGTGACATGAGCAATAGAAATGGCCAGAGGAGAACAGTCCTCAGGGAGAGTGACAGGCAGGCCGAGCCCACCCAGCAGGACCAGGTGAGTCAGCCCCTGCTGCTCCACTCACCAACATGACACAATCACTGTGGATCCATGCTTCTTTGAGTCAGAATAACTTGAATTTTGGCCCGTCTTAAATATTACTTTATTTATCAAGTTATGTATCATTTAAATATTGGCCATAGTCTGCATTTCCCCGTTTTATTAAAAATGTATTTATTATATTATTTGATGGACGATGATGATGATGGACTAAAACGACTGATTGTTTTGATGTTATTCCTTTTTGTATAACAAATGGTGGACGTCATCACCACCCATTGGACGGTGATGGATGTCTTCAGGCTCTCCTAAGTGACCTTAAAGCCTTAAGAGAAGACTAAAACTACACTTAAAGTACCATGTGACCTGTTCTTTGAGTGAGGTCAGCTGCTGGGGCCGGGAGACACCTGGACTATATAGCTAGCTTCAAACATAGGGTAACACACCGGGTACAACCCATAGGGTAACACAGTACAACCCATAGGGTAACACACAGAGTACAACCCGTAGGGTAACACCCGTAGGGTAACACCCATGGTACAACACACAGGGTGTAACACACAGGGTGTAACACACAGGGTGTAACACATAGGGTACAACACATAGGGTGACACATAGGGTACAACACATAGGGTAACACACAGGGTTCAACACAGGGTAACAGGGTACAACACATAGGGTAACACAGGGTACAACACATAGGGTAACACAGGGTACAAGACATAGGGTAACACATAGGGTAACACACAGGGTACAACACATAGGGTGACATAGGGTAACACACAGGGTACAACCCGTAGGGTAACACACAGGGTACCACCCGTAGGGTAAAACATAGGGTACAACACATAGGGTAACCCATAGGGTACAAGACAGTGTACAACACATAGGGTAACATATAAGGTAACACACAGGGTACAACACATAGGGTAACACACAGGGTACAACACATAGGGTGAAACATAGGGTAACCCATAGGGTACAACACATAGGGTAACCCATAGGGTACAAGACATAGTGTACAACACATAGGGTAACATATAAGGTAACACATAGGGTACAACACATAGGGTAACACACAGGGTACAACACATAGGGTGAAACATAGGGTAACACACAGGGTACAACACAGGGTAACACACAGGGTATAAGACATAGAGTACAACACAGGTTACACACAGGGTATAAGACATAGGGTACAAGACATAGTGTAACACATAGGGTACAACACATAGGGTAACCCATAGGGTACAACCCATAGGGTATAACACATAGGTTACAACGCATAGGGTAACCCATAGGGTAAAACACAGGGTAACCCATAGGGTACAAAACCTAGAGTAACACATAGGGTATAAGACATAGGGTACAAGACATAGGGTAACACACAGGGTTCAACCCATAGGGTACCACACAGGGTACAACACATAGGGTTACACACAGGGTACAACACATAGGGTACAACACATAGGGTTCAACCCATAGGGTACCACACAGGGTACAACACATAGGTTACAACACATAGGGTAACCCATAGGGTAAAACACAGGGTACAACACATAGGGTACAATACATAGTGTAACACATAGGTTAACACACAGGGTACTACCCATAGAGTAACACATAGGGTAACACACAGGGTACAACACATAGGGTAACACATATGGTACAAGACATAGGGTAACACAGGGTACAATACATAGGGTAGTCCATAGGGTACAACACATAGGGTAACACACATAGGGTAACACATATGGTACAAGACATAGGGTAACACATAGGGTAACACACAGGGTACAACACATAGGGTGACATAGGGTAACACACAGGGTACAACCCATAGGGTAACACACAGGGTACCACCCGTAGGGTAACACACAGGGTACCACCCGTAGGGTAAAACATAGGGTAACCCATAGGGTACAACACATAGGGTAACCCATAGGGTACAAGACATAGTGTACAACACATAGGGTAACACATAGGGTAACATATAAGGTAACACACAGGGTACAACACATAGGGTACAACACATAGGGTATAAGACATAGGGTACAAGACAGTGTAACACATAGGGTACAACACAGGGTAACACATATGGTACAAGACATAGGGTAACACACAGGGTACAACACATAGGATAACACATAGGGTAACCCATAGGGTAACACACAGGGTACCACCCGTAGGGTAAAACATAGGGTAACACAAATAGGGTAACACATATGGTACAACACATAGGGTAACACATAGGGTAACACACAGGGTATAAGACATAGGGTAACACATAGGGTAACACACAGGGTACAACACATAGGGTACAATACATAGTGTAACACATAGGTTAACACACAGGGTACTACCCATAGAGTAACACATAGGGTAACACACAGGGTACAACACATAGGGTAACACATATGGTACAAGACATAGGGTAACACAGGGTACAATACATAGGGTAGTCCATAGGGTACAACACATAGGGTAACACACATAGGGTAACACATATGGTACAAGACATAGGGTAACACACAGGGTACAACACATAGGGTGACATAGGGTAACACACAGGGTACAACCCATAGGGTAACACACAGGGTACCACCCGTAGGGTAACACACAGGGTACCACCCGTAGGGTAAAACATAGGGTAACCCATAGGGTACAACACATAGGGTAACCCATAGGGTACAAGACATAGTGTACAACACATAGGGTAACACATAGGGTAACATATAAGGTAACACACAGGGTACAACACATAGGGTACAACACATAGGGTATAAGACATAGGGTACAAGACAGTGTAACACATAGGGTACAACACAGGGTAACACATATGGTACAAGACATAGGGTAACACACAGGGTACAACACATAGGATAACACATAGGGTAACCCATAGGGTAACACACAGGGTACCACCCGTAGGGTAACACATATGGTACAACACATAGGGTAACACATAGGGTAACACACAGGGTATAAGACATAGGGTAACACATAGGGTAACACACAGGGTACAACACATAGGGTAACACACAGGGTACAACACATAGGGTAACACACAGGGTACAACACATAGGGTGAAACATAGGGTAACACAGGGTACAACACATAGGGTAACACATAGGGTAACACACAGGGTACAACACACGGGTACAACACATAGGGTAACACACAGGGTATAAGACATAGGGTACAACACATAGGGTTACACACAGGGTATAAGACATAGGGTACAAGACATAGTGTAACACATAGGGTAACACACAGGGTACTACCCATAGGGTAACACACAGGGTACAACACATAGGGTAACCCATAGGGTACAACCCATAGGGTAACACATAGGGTATAACACAGGTTACAACGCATAGGGTAACCCATAGGGTAAAACACATAGGGTACAACACATAGGGTAACACATAGGGTACAAAACCTAGAGTAACACATAGGGTATAAGACATAGGGTACAAGACATAGGGTAACACACAGGGTTCAACCCATAGGGTACCACATAGGGTACAACACATAGGGTTACACATAGGGTAAAACACAGGGTACAACACATAGGGTACAATACATAGTGTAACACATAGGGTAACACACAGGGTACAACACATAGGGTAACACATATGGTACAAGACATAGGGTAACACAGGGTACAATACATAGGGTAGTCCATAGGGTACAACACAGGGTAACACATAGGGTAACACACATAGGGTAACACATATGGTACAAGACATAGGGTAACACATAGGTACAACAAATAGGGTAACACATAGGGTAACACACAGGGTACAACACATAGGGTGACATAGGGTAACACACAGGGTACAACCCATAGGGTAACACACAGGGTACCACCCGAAGGGTAAAACATAGGGTAACCCATAGGGTACAACACATAGGGTAACCCATAGGGTACAAGACATAGTGTACAACACATAGGGTAACACATAGGGTATAAGACATAGGGTACAACACATAGGGTACAACACATAGGGTATAAGACATAGGGTACAAGACAGTGTAACACATAGGGTACAACACAGGGTAACACATATGGTACAAGACATAGGGTAACACAGGGTACAACACATAGGATAACACATAGGGTAACCCATAGGGTAACACACAGGGTACCACCCGTAGGGTAAAACATAGGGTAACACAAATAGGGTAACACATATGGTACAAGACATAGGGTACAACACATAGGGTACAACACATAAGGTACAACACATAAGGTACAAGCCATAGGGTAACACATAGGGTACAACAAATAGGGTAACACACAGGGTACAACACATAGGGTAACACACAGGGTATAAGACATAGGGTAACACATAGGGTAACACACAGGGTACAACACATAGGGTAACACACAGGGTACAACACATAGGGTGAAACATAGGGTAACACACAGGGTACAACACATAGGGTGAAACATAGGGTAACACAGGGTACAACACATAGGGTAACACATAGGGTAACACACAGGGTACAACACAGGGTACAACACACAGGGTACAACACATAGGGTAACACATAGGGTAACACACAGGGTACAACACATAGGGTTACACACAGGGTATAAGACATAGGGTACAAGACATAGTGTAACACATAGGGTAACACACATGGTACTACCCATAGGGTAACACACAGGGTACAACACATAGGGTAACCCATAGGGTACAACCCATAGGGTAACACATAGGTATAACACATAGGTTACAACGCATAGGGTAACCCATAGGGTAAAACACATAGGGTAACACATAGGGTACAACACATAGGGTAACACATAGGGTACAAAACCTAGAGTAACACATAGGGTATAAGACATAGAGTACAAGACATAGGGTAACACACAGGGTTCAACCCATAGGGTACCACACATGGTACAACACATAGGGTTACACACAGGGTACAACACATAGGGTACAACACATAGGGTTCAACCCATAGGGTACCACACAGGGTACAACACATAGGGTTACACATAGGTTACAACACATAGGGTAACCCATAGGGTAAAACACAGGGTACAACACATAGGGTACAATACATAGTGTAACACATAGGGTAACACACAGGGTACTACCCATAGAGTAACACATAGGGTAACACACAGGGTACAACACATAGGGTAACACATAGGGTAACACAGGGTACAATACATAGGGTAGTCCATAGGGTACAACACAGGGTAACACATAGGGTAACACACATAGGGTAACACATATGGTACAAGACATAGGGTACAACACATAGGGTAACACATAGGGTAACACACATAGGGTAACACATATGGTACAAGACATAGGGTAAAACATAGGGTACAACCCGTAGGGTAACACATAGAGTAACCCATAGGGTACAACACATAGGGTAACACATAGGGTACAAGACATAGAGTAACATATAGAGTACAACAAATAGGGTAACACATAGGGTAACACAGGGTACAACACATAGGGTAACACATATGGTACAAGACATAGGGTAACACACAGGGTACAACACATAGGGTAAAACATAGGGTAACACACTGGGTACAACACATAGGGTACAACCCATAGGGTAACACATAGGGTAACACACAGGGTACAACACATACGGTATAAGACATAGGGTACAACACATAGGATAACACACAGGGTACAACCCGTAGGATAACACACAGGGTACAACCCGTAGGGTAACACATAGGGTACAACACATAGGGTAATACATAGGGTAACACATAGGGTAACATATAGGGTAACCCATAGGGTACAACACATAGGGTAACACATAATCACATTTTATTCAGCATCCAACAGCATAACCCATTGTGAAGAAGGCAACCCGACTGCTTTCATCATGAAAACCTGCTTGAAGCACAGTGCAAATAGGACTGCCCCTCGCCCCTTTACACATTGAACACAGTAATTCAGATAATTCTGTCTCACAACAATTGAACACAATAGCACACAACACATGCGTTCAAACATGAATTGTAGTCTATCGCTAATATCTGTTATATAATGACTACATACATTAATCATTAACCAGGTTGAGAACCATCACAGACTGCAGGTTGCTGTGAAGAGATGCAGGCTCACTAGTCTATTTCCTCAAATGGAAGGCGTGTCTAATGCAGCTTCTAATACACATCATCACCACAGTTTCCTTCAGGTCTCAAAGTGGTCACGGCAGCCTAGTAGGGTACATAGAAGTGTGGGCTATAATGAGTTTAGACAGCGAGTCATCGAGCAGCACTAAGGACGAAGAGCTGAGGACTCTGAGGTGAGAATACTCATATATAATAATAATAATAATTATATATTCATAAAAAAGCTTACATGATTTAGGACAACTATCCGCTGTTTTAAATGTCTATTACGCTAAGCTGCTCATTAGCCAGATGTTCAGAGTTATTCCTCCACATAAATATAAAGCAACAGCCAACTTTCTTCTGTGCAAAATCTAAATCAATAAAAACAAGAGCGGTTTGAGAGGGGAAGGTTAGGAACACTTCCCCTTTCCTCTGCTTGGGGCTTCGCAGCTGGAAGGTTTGAGAGGGGAAGGTTGGTTTCACATCCTCTCTGGCACCTGTTGACCCTGTGGTGGTATCTATAACTATATAACTATAACTATAACTATAACTATAACTATACCTATATAACTATAACTATATATATATATCTATACCTATATAACTATATCTATAACTATAACTATATATATATATCTATAACTATATAACTAGATCTATAACTATAACTATATATATCTATAACTATATATATCTATAACTATATAACTATCTATAACTATAACTATATATATCTATAACTATATAACTATATCTATAACTATAACTATATATATCTATATAACTAGATCTATATTTATAACTATATATATATATAACTATATAACTAGATCTATAACTATAACTATATATATCTATAACTATATAACTAGATCTATAACTAGATCTATAACTATATAACTATATATATCTATAACTATATATATATATAACTATATAACTAGATCTATAACCATATATATCTATAACTATATAACTAGATCTATAACTATAACTATATATATCTATAACTATATAACTATATATATAACTATAACTATATCTATCTATAACTATATTACTATATCTATAACTATATTACTATATCTATAACTATAACTATATATATCTAACTAAACTATATAACTATATCTATAACTATAACTATATATATCTATCTATAACTATATAACTATATCTATAACTATAACTATATATATCTATAACTATATAACTATATCTATAACTATAACTATATATATCTATAACTATCTATAACTATAACTATATATATCTATCTATAACTATGTAACTATATCTATAACTATAACTATATATATCTATAACTAAACTATATAACTATATCTATAACTATAACTATATATATCTATCTATAACTATATAACTATATCTATAACTATAACTATATATATCTATAACTATATAACTATCTATAACTATAACTATATATCTATAACTATATAACTAGATCTATAACTATAACTATATATATCTATAACTATATAACTATATCTATAACTATAACTATATATCTATAACTATATAACTAGATCTATAACTATAACTATATATATATATCTATAACTATATAACTAGATCTATATCTATAACTATATAACTATCTATAACTATAACTATATAACTATATATATAACTATAACTATATATATATATCTATAACTATATAACTAGATCTATAACTATATATATATATATATAACTATATAACTACATCTATATCTATAACTATATCTATAACTATATAACTATATCTATAACTAACTATATATATATATCTATAACTATATAACTATAACTATATATATATATCTATAACTATATCTATAACTATAACTATATATATATATATATCTATAACTATGTAACTATAACTATATATATATATATAACTATATAACTATCTATAACTATATATATATATCTATAACTATATAACTATAACTATAACTATATATATCTATAACTATATAACTAACTATAACTATATATATATATCTATAACTATATAACTATATCTATAACTATATATATATATCTCTAACTATATAACTATAACTATAACTATATATATATATCTATAACTATATAACTATATCTATAACTATAACTATATATATCTATAACTATATAACTAGATCTATAACTATATAACTATATCTATAACTATAACTATATATATATATATAACTATATCTATATCTATAACTATATAACTATATCTATAACTATAACTATATATATATATCTATAACTATATAACTAGATCTATATCTATAACTATATCTATAACTATATAACTATATATATATCTATAACTATATAACTATATCTATAACTATAACTATATATCTATATCTATAACTATATCTATAACTATATATATATCTATAACTATATAACTATAACTATATATATATCTATAACTATATAACTAGATCTATATCTATAACTATATCTATAACTATATAACTATATATATAACTAGACCTATAACTATACAACTATATCTATAACTATATCCATAACTATATCTATAACTATATCTCTACTGTCTTTAGTGTTGACCCTCTCTCTCTAACCATCTATACTATCTAAACTATAGTCTAGTGACTAGACTATAGTCTATAGTGTGGCTATTCTTAATAGAGCTGCATTGCCATGCAATTGAGTAATATATCCAATATTAGAAAGTAATGTAAGATGTGGAAAATGAAATTACATTAAATTCAGCGATATTAGGCTAGGATTATGATGATTCCTTTACTAAATAGTGCTAAATGGCCTAATATAGGCTACTACATAGCCTATGTATTTATGGCCAACACAAAATGTACAATTATCTGCAATATGATTCATTTACTAGTTAAGTTGCCGCTCTACTTGGATTCTGGTATTCATCCTGTTTATCACATTATGCTATATTACCTAGTTTCTTGTAACGTGAAAACCTTGTATTGGCAGGCAGTCTTTATTTAGTAGTTTGATGTTCTTAAACCTTCCTGCTTCAAGGTGGTACCACCGCGACCTGTCCCGCCATGCCGCCGAGGCCCTGCTGCTGTCCAATGGGAGCGATGGGAGTTATCTCCTCCGGAACAGCAATGAGGGGCCAAGCTACTTCTCCCTGTCTGTCAGGTCAGTCTACTGCTTAAGGCCTGAGAGGGGCTGTAGGTACGTGTTAAGAGCATCTCTTCCTTGATTGGTTCAGGGAATCCATCTTTCCTGTCAATCACCGGTGCTGAAATGACTTCTCACTGTCTCACTGACAGCACATAAGTACCCAAACACTTAGTAACCAACAAATACAAATCACACTTCAGAGATGACACCAAGCATTTCTTATTTGTTTTATTACTGTTTCTGTTTGTTTCAAATTAGTGCCGGTGATATCAATAGTTTAGTCTAGCGATCACATGATGCATTCCAGCCAATCAGAAACACCGATGACCTCCCATGTGTTCATCAAAGGTTGTGCAGCCTGGGGCAGAATGTTGTGGATCTTTTCAACATTACATTAATTTCTTCTGATCAACTCAATTGTAACAAATACAATTGACAAATAGAGTTGGTTCCACAATATGAGTGATGGTTTGAGTGATTGCATCATTTAATCATTATTTTACTACACCAAATGAAAATGTTGTTATGATTGCTTTTCTTATGGCTCGTGCTTTAAACACCAAAATGATCCAGGATCCAGTGATTGTCTGTCTAAGAGAGGCATTGAAGAGGTTTTATTCTCTATATCCAACAAGTACAACAGAACGCTTACTCCTCATTCCCTCCCGCAGTTCAAATTTTCTAAAACACTATACTATAAAAAAAATACTATACACAATAAAAATAACAATACAAAGAACAATAAAGTGACTGATGGATGATGCCTCTCTGCCCCGGCCTCTCTGCCCAGCCTCTCTGCCCCGGCCTCTCTGCCCAGCCTCTCTGCCCCGGCCACTTCCCCCAGCTCCTCTCTAGAAGCCTGGCCTCCCTAGAGGCGTTATGAGGCTGAACCCCTCCAGTTACGGGAGCCCCAATATAACCTCATCCACTGCCTCCTCTCCACTCACAGCAGCAGCTCGGTGAATGGGATGTTTGTCTTGTTGTTGGTTCTGATTCAGGGCCAAAGACTCAGTGAAGCATTTCCACGTCCAGCATGTGGACCAGAGCTACATCTTCGGTTTCAACCAGTTCTCTTCCCTCCAAGAGTTCGTCAGCCACTTCGCCAACCAGCCGCTGCTTGGAAGTGACACAGGTAAACGTCATAGAAATAACCAACAAAAAGCTGTTGAAATTCGCATTTGTTAGATTGCTTATTACTTGTATATTTACACTGTTACAAGAAAACCTTGCTTATTACATGTGTAATTACTCTGTTTCAATGACACACTGCAATGTAAAGTGTTACCACAAGCAGTTTGCACTATTCATTTTTATTTGAATTCTTACCATGAGTCTTCTTCATGTTGTTGTAATGCACATAGTGATTAGTAGACCTCCACCCCCTGGGCTCTCTCCCCAGGGACCCTGATCGTGCTGAAGTCCCCGTACCCCTGGTGCGTGGAGGAGCCGTCCATCTACGAGGCGGTGCGCGTTCACACCGCCATTCAGACTGGGCGCACAGAAAGTGACCTCGTTGCTAATGCCCCATCGGTACGCAAGACACAACGCACTTTACTTATTAGATATCAAAGGAATCATCCATATGTTAGGGTCTTCTAAGAGCCGGTCCCCTGGTGAGGGGAGCGGGAACACCTGAGCTCCCCCTGGTGAGGGGAGCGGGGAACACCTGAGCTCCCCCTGGTGAGGGGAGCGGGAACACCTGAGCTCCCCCTGGTGAGGGGAGTGGGAACACCTGAGCTCCCCCTGGTGAGGGGAGCGGGAACACCTGAGCATCCCCTGGTGAGGGGAGCGGGAACACCTGAGCGTCCCCTGGTGAGGGGAGCGGGAACACCTGAGCTCCCCCTGGCCGGGTGCTCTGGGTCTGAGCTTGAGATGAAGTTGTCTCTTCACAAAAGCTCAGTTGTTGTTGGTTATGTTGTGTGTTTCTTCCTATGCTTTTGATAGACAGGATAGTGATTACTAATGTCACTAAACATGAGCCCCGCTGTAGAGACCCTCTGTGTAATGCTTCAACCTTTAGTGGATACCTGGAGTCTTCACTTTCAGCTTGTAGACCATTTGCCCAATTGAGTTAGATTAGCTTCGTCCATGGCAGATGCATGCTTCACCTTTTTGAATAAATGAAGTGTACTATTGTAGCACTTTTCTTGTGTGGGATCATAACAAATATACCTCAACATTTCTCCAATGGTTGTGGTCTGACTGGATCCTAGATGCTTAGCTCAGCCATGCTTTTGTTTTCCAGTTGGGCACCAAGGAGGGCTATTTACTGAAGCAAGGAGCAGTTATTAAGGTGAGGATTTCTTTGGGCCACTTGATGCTGTATTCCCTAATGGTCTCTGGACAATTATGTTAATTTATGATTATGAGCCAGTATTGTCTTATAAATAATACTTAGACGATTAACTTGATTCATATTTAAATAAATTACAAGACTAAGACCTTTTCTGAATGTAGGTATGTTTGCCAAAATCCTTTTTATCTTTCAATAGAATTGGAAACAAAGATGGTTCACACTCCAGAGACATGAACTGAAATACTTCAAAGACAAAATGGTAAGTTTAGTTTAGTTTGGTTTGTTCTCAGGCGTGTGAATGTTGTGCAATGGTTTCCAAACAGCCGTTTCCACATGACGTTTTGAAACAAGCGTTCCAGTGTGACCCGGAGTTCATTATTGCTTATGTTGGATAACTGAATTCATCGGCCTACAAAACAAAGGATCATGTCAAGGAATTCATACGTTTATCAATGACCAGAACAGAATAGATATCATTTAACCTGAGATATCTGAAACAAGGTCAGATTTTCAGTGCTTTAACTGTGATCAGCACCAACCAGTGAAGTAAACCAGTGAAGTAAACCAGTAATGTGTTCTGTGTTCCTAGTTCGAGGAGCCCATTCGTAACCTGGACCTCAGGGCTTGCTCTGCCGTCCAGTTTGACTACTCTCAGGACAAAGTCAACTGTTTCTGGTGAGTCCGGGCTACGCCTTCACCAGTGTGTCCCAAGCCCTCTGAATTGGAAGTAAGAACAGAAGAACATTCTGGCCAGCATTGGCCTTCAAACCAAACGCTTTCTAATCTACGTCAAACCACCATGTCCGTGGTTCTTTTTTGAGGAAACTATCTTTTTTTGGACCTCCGACATGGGAGGAAATCGCTCTAGCTAAATAAGGAAGTAGCAAGAAGATAGAAGTGTTGGGCACCACCCACCCCCACGGGTGTGTGACCCATGAAGAAGCTGTTTGGATGAATCATGTTTTAATTAAAACCCTGATGCATGGATCCTATGTTTCATTTGTGTGCATTGTCTTCTTCTCTGGGCAGCCTGGTGTTTCCAGAAAGGACCTTTTATCTGTGTGCTAAGACGGGTGTGGAAGCAGATGAGTGGATCAAGTTCCTCAGGTGGAAACTGGTGAGTTCCAACATTTACATTTAGGGCATTTGGCAGACGCTTTTATCCAAAGCGACTTACAAGGTGACATACATTCTTCTAGATCTCACAGACTACCAATTACTAATAGAAACTGTATTAATCCACACTATACACCTTTAACTACAGAAAGGTGATGTTGACTTGCTTTTGCTTTTCAGTCACAGAATAGAAAAGGCAGATGACAACGCAGACTGCAGAGGGTGATGGGGATTTGAGAGAAGAACGCTGCACATCCTTCAGGAAGATGTGGATCAACGTCTTCATGTTCACGTCACTGAGTTCTCTCAATTGTATTAGTATGTTTAAATTTCATTATCAGTATGCGTTTGTTTCCATATATAATATTCACATTTTAAAATGAGCTTTGTAATAAAACAATGGAATGCTATGATGTCAAGGTCTTTAGTGGAAGACTAGGATAGAGGTAAACATGTAAGGGATGGTCAAAGCGCTTTACAAGTCATGCCTCACATTCACCCATTCATCCTCTGGAGCAGTTAGGGCGTCTTCGACAGTTTTTGCTAGGAGCCGGGGGATGGAACCAGCAACCTTCCGGTTATCAGACGACTGCTGAACCTCCTGAGCTAGACTGCTGCCCTTAAGTGTATGAGGGAACTGTAAATGAATAAACAATACAGCAATATGACATTCCATCCATTTATTTAAAGAGGAGAAAATAAATGGCCAAAGTGGGAAAGATGTAGGCATGAACAGAAAAGCCCAGAGCCTCAGCTTTAAGCCACCTCAACTACTTGTCGTAGTTCTTCGATGAGCGGAATCAGCTCCTTCTCCAGACTGATGATCAGACCTGTAAGACAGCAAGGCCCAATTAACTCTCCAAGCAAGTCTTTTGAGTTAGGAATGTACGTGAAGATCCACGTTCTGTGTGCTTTTTTGACAAACTTATATGCAGACAAATCCCTCAGGCAGAACTGCCGTCTGTATTTGAAGACAACAAAAGCAATTGATATCCAAATAAAGCAGTGAATGTGATTGTTTTCATGTGTACCCGTGTTGGCACTGCTGCTGGCAATGAAGCTGATGACCAGAGGTAACCGATTGAACTGAACAATCTGTGGCACAAGGAGACAAAAGAAACATGAGGGAACTCCAACAAACATCTACTGGACGTTTCAAAGAGGAAATATTTACATTGTTAAATCATATTCCAACCATGATCTGTCATCTTATATGAATAAATTGTAGATTAGAACACAAGCATAATCCTAGCCAGCAGCGTGTGGACCGTGTGACCATGATGAGGTCACACGGTGTTCTCTGTGGCGTTTCTAGAAATTAAAGTACATCACGTGTCATGGACACCATGAAGAGCCCAAACCCCTGACCCACCTGGTAGGTGCTGTAGTAGCAGATGATGCTCTTGTTCTTGGAGAGCCCCAGTTTACTGCCCTGGTCCGTGGCCAGAGCGAAGGTGGACAGAAAGCCTGGCCTCTGGGCGTACTCTGGGGCATTCTCATTGGCCACTAGACAGGAGACACTTTCTATTTAATGACAGGAGATGCTCACATTTCACTTTATCATAATTTGTATGTTGTTGCTCCGAGCCATCCGAGCCATGAAGCGGTGTCCCTCTCGTTCCTCTCAATACCAAAAGAGTTACCAGAGGGATGGGCCTTCTTTAATTCAAGCCGATACAGTGTTTACATTTACAAGGTGAGGAATATTCCAATCATATTGACATGTTATGAATTCCTATTGAGTAGTTCCTATAGGAACACAGTTCATACAGCTGTTGAAGCCATCCTCTGAGCTGAGACCTAGACAGTCAAATAGACAGTCTCTCTCCATGGACAACAGAAAGTCAAAGGGTTGAGGGTCTGGTTC
>CM051016.1:3073557-3096057 GCA_027704905.1 Muraenolepis orangiensis
GGTGCCCTCACACCGTAGCGTATGCTGAAACCTATGAGTTGCGTGTAAAAAATATTTGTATACGCACCAAACGCAACCGAAATCAACAATTTTGTCAATTTGTAACCTATTCAACCTATGGGTTGTGTGTGGGTTGCGTTTGAGTTGCGTTCAAAACTTACAAGTTACGTTTGACCTGCGTGCTAGTTGCGTGGTATTTGCGAATATCGGTCATGTGATAAAAACCTATTGTTATACCAGTAGGGTCATGTAGGGCAGGCTGCCTACCCCTTTAAGAGAGAGGGGGTAGTGTTATACTAGTAGGGTCATGTAGAGCAGGCTGCCTACCCCTTTAAGAGAGAGGGGGTAGTGTTATACTAGTAGGGTCATGTAGGGCCAGGCTGCCTACCCCTTTAAGAGAGAGGGGGTAGTGTTATACTAGTAGGGTCATGTAGAGCAGGGCTGCCTATCCCTTTAAGAGAGAGGGGGTAGTGTTATACTAGTAGGGTCATGTAGAGCAGAGCTGCCTATCCCTTTAAGAGAGAGGGGGTAGTGTTATACTAGTAGGGTCATGTAGGGCCAGGCTGCGTCTGTGTGTCTGGAAGTGAACGGGAGTAGTATCAAGGTACGTCTGTCTAGAATAAGTTATCAATCAATCAACCCTCTGGTTAGTAAACCCTGCCTGTCTGTTCATTAAGTGGTTATTGAACCTGAAGCCTGTGCTTGGGCCCTGGATGAATATCCCCTGTATTCCTCCACTACGGTCTGGAGCTAGTCAGGAAAGTTCAACACTATAGTCAACATGGGGAAAGATACCGAGAAATCAGATAAAAGTGACCCCAAAACACCCCAAAACCAGCCAGATACCTCCCTTTGGACCTGCGTTCATAACTGATGAGTTGCGTCCCTGTAGCTTGTTGGTCATTCGCAGAGAATTAGTGAACATGTTCAAAATGTCCGAACTTCCTCTGCGTGTGTCTGTGATCACCTGCGTGCTTGTTGCCTACTTCTAACCTATAAAGCCTACTTCAAACCTATCAGTTAAGTGTGAAACTTATGACCACTGGTTTTTATTCACAACCATACGCACCTGGTGATCGCTATGGTGTGAGGGCACCACCAATATAAACTCCATTTGATCCAAACAAAGTGAGTTTTGCAATCAGCAAACCTTGCGGCTTTATTAGCAGTGATGACCCTCCCTAGTGAGCATGCTGCCATTCATGTGCAAAGGTGTGTAGACCCTGTGTGACTGAATAGTGTGAGCAGATTCACACATTGGATCAATAATACAAGACTGAAGACGGATGTCTTGTAATGTACAATGCCGCAGCTTTATTTCCATGAAGACAACTGTAAATCTCCAGAGTCGCAAATGCCATGCATGAGGTGTACCGTGTGGAGCATCTGTTGTGTTGTTCTCCCAGAGGTTACCTGGGCAGCCTCCTCGCCCTGCTGGTGGTGGGCTGGTGCAGTATGTCCGCCTCCAAGATCTTCATCTCCACGCTGGCCATGGAGGACCAGCAGCTGCTGGTGGCGTACCCCTGCGCCCTGCTCTACGGGGTGTTCGCCCTGCTCACCGTCTTTTAGAGTCAGGTGGACCCTACAGCACAACACCGCTCATATAGCACACCCATTTGTGGAAAGCACTATTTTGTTATTTTACATTGTCCTTATTCTTGTCCTTTACCCTTTATTAATTGCTATGAGATTAAAACAATGTTTCTCAGAACCAGTCAATCTTTTGTTTGGCTGCATTTTGCTATTATTTGTAATGGCCGTCAGAAACGCTGGAATAGAAAAACATGTGGCTTTAGTTTAACATAATATAAAAAATTGACTACAATTACTAGTGATATTTGTTTCGTTTTCCTTTACTCTTGCAGTTATTTAGAACTTTCACTTTCATGATTTCTTTATTCTTGGTTCTATTATTGTATATTTTTATATTTATTCTTCCATTTGAATGTAAATGCATGTGTGGTGACCCCTCAGTACAGTGATGAACACTGGTGTGCCAGAAGAGAAAACTAATTGCTGTTTTCTAACAAAGTAAATTGTTATCGTTTATTATTATTATATGATTTAGAAACATGGGAATGTTTCTTTTTTCTGGTTTAGTTTTCTTGTTTCAAAACACAGAACCCCCGTCCCTTCAGTTGGGCCTACGGATCTTGTGTTGGAGGTTAGCGAGTTGCTCCATGTTGATGCCGCTGCCCCCGCACACGATGACCACTAGGGGCGCCAGAGGGCTGGGGAGACGGCCTGGAAACAACACGCTGCTCAGTGAGATAGATATAGAAAAACACATATTTTTCTTAACTTTGCTGAAATCTGTCAGATATAGAATGTGTTGCTTTTTAGATGGGACAAACGTAAATATACCGAAAAGGGACTACGTATAACAATCCTAAATTCCTTCTCATTACTGACCCCTTTGGCCATTAAGTGAACTGCAGCCTGCTCAAGATAGCGCATTGAGAGCTAAAGCCCTGTGAGACAATAAAAAGCATAAACTAATGTTAGTTATATTCATAAATAAAAGTTAGTTATAAATGGACAATGGAAGTGGCGTGAGAGGATAAAGTGCACAAAAAAATAAAATATGTTATATATCAGTCCAGAGGCTTTTTTACGCAACAATTTCTACATGAATAAATAAAGCAGTTAAGGAATACCTTCAGCCTGCAGGCGCTGGATGACCCCACTGTAGACAGCTGCTAACGCAGCTCCACACGCTAGCTCCACCAACACCCGCTCCTCATCTACACACACAGAGGAGACACACACACACACACACACACACACACACACACACACACACACACACACACACACACACACACACACACACACACACACACACACACACACACACACACACACACACACACACACACACACACACACACACACACACACACACACACACACACACACACACACACACACACACACACACACACACACACGGTATGTTTATGCAAGGCAAGATTTATGAGGTAAAGATGACATCTCAATTGGCTTCCTTGGCTAGCTACTCTTCCAGGAAAATGCCCGTTGTTGCTTTACCAGCTGATGAAAGATGTTTGTGTAGAACCTCGCACTGGGTTGGACACATGGCTCACAGGCTCATGGAGAGACAAGGAGCCCTTACCCTGGTTTTGCAGGTTAGTAAATGATGTCCCTATATATATAATACTATACTATACAATACTAAACAATACTATACTGCAAACAACACTATATACTACCTATGATATGCTACACAATAAACTAACAGCCACAGCAAACAGACAAAGTCCACTCACCGAGGAAAGTCTCCACAGCGAGGAGAGCCTCCAGGTCTCCCACCAGCTGAGGGATGACCCTCAGCTCAGCAGAGCGGCTCCATTCAAATGCCTTGCTGCAAACCGTCTTGGCTCCTAGGCATTTAGCTTCACTGGACTCAGGGGAGGGAAGAGGAGGGGAGTATTATTCAGGTTCACAGGCAGTGAGCTACTGAACTGCTAGGAGTGCTGCCACTATCATAACATTATCATTAACATTACATACCTTTATATTAATTTTATTAATTAATTTGTATTGTGTATAGTATTTTTATAATATTGTGTTTTAGAAATTCATACTGCGGGAGGGAATGGGGAGTAAGCATCCCATTGTACTTAAAAAAATAAATTGGAGAATGATGAAAAGAGAGAGATGGGGTTGTTTTAATCAAGCCTCCTGCCCACTGTAGTAGTGATGTAGTAGTGATATATTGATCAGAATATTGATCCTTATGCCGATCATCCTTGGTGAGAACAAAGCCTTGATAAACCAATAAGGGTTGGTCCATAGCCATGCTGTATATTGTGTATATAGAAAATAGTAAATAGATTTTAGTCTGGATTATTTGTGAAAATGATGCGATCGCCAAAATGACCAGCATACACCAGCTGGAAAGTTTGTTTGGTGGTGATCTGCCACACATTCAGTTATGAATTGAGAACAAACTTCAGAAAATATAAATATGACATCTCTCTGTCAGCTGAATATCAGGAGGAGAAAGGAGCAATACTCCAGCCCTCGATATCCAGTACCTCAGTATTGGATCGGTGCAGCCTGTTAAACCCCAATGGAAGTAATCAATACATTGATTACTTGAGCATTTGCAAGATAGCAGCTGTCTCCAATAAAGTGATAAGTCACAATCCCATAATATCCACATCCACATGTTCCCACCTTGTGATGTCATCCAGCGTGACTATCCTCCCCGCCTTCACGGCAGCATTCAAACAGTCTGCTCCCACAGTCTCCATGGCAACGATAGGCACATCCATCCATCCCACCGCTCTGAGGCCCTGGGCGACCCCACAGAGGAGCCCTCCTCCCCCGACAGACACAACCACAGCCCCTGGCTTCTGGTTCTGTCCCAGGGAGGCCGCAATCTCTGTAATGACAGTGGAATGGCCCTCCCTGGTGTGTGTGAATAGGGTTGAAGAGGGCATTCTTAATAAACAAAACATACAGTATGCACCAGAAGTATTATTGGTACTAGTATAACAGTATGACCCTCTGTGTGGGTGTGTGTGTGTGCCAGTACCATAGCAGCGGGTGGTCAAACGGAGGAACATAAGTCAGTCCTTCAGTCTCCGTCAGTCTGAGTGCCTCAGCATTGGCATCGTCCCACACCTGGAAAAACATGATCACCTTGATATGTGGCTCACTGCCAGATTGGCATTGAATTAAGAACATACAAACCCGTGCTACGACCACCGCACCTCAACCAAACAGGTCAATCTGCGCTACGTTAGCACAGCCTCGCCAACCCCCGGTCTAGCACGGTTACATATCACAGGTATTTAACACAGCTCTGTAACCAAGCTTGATACTTCTGCATAGGTACTGACCAGCGTCTGAAACCATAACCCAAGGACACCTCTCTATGAGAAGGCTCTAGAACTGAAGACTGTACATCTTAGCACTTGGTGTAGAGAGCCACCCTGTACCTACGGTGGCTAGCTATGAGAAAGTTAAGACATGTCCACACTTTTCAGCCCATACTAGCGTTCTCACCAGTGGTTTGAAATTGACATTCAAATGACATTATCCACATTCCAGGCCGCCATTATCACATTAATGTGTGTGGCTCTGTGTGACTTCAGGGCAACACAGAGAAAGCTGCTCCAAAAGCAACTGTTCCTTGACCCATCAGTCATCTCACCACCAAGTTTTGTCTGTACACAACTTTTAGAGTTATCTTGCTAACAGCCAGTCCACCAGGGAGGTCATAGTGCATTCACCTGGCCTGTTATCCTCACAGTGGCTCCCTCCTCCTGCAGCCTCTGGACCACGAGGGGCGGAGAAGATGAGGGAACCACGATGGTGGCCGGCAGGCCCATGCTTCTGGCTACACGAGCTGCAGCCATGCCTGCATTACCACCTAAACATTATGGTTATTAGTATTATTATTATTATTACTATTAGTTGTAAGTGAAGTTAGTTAGGTATGCTTCAAAATAATACAGCAGTACCACTACACTATTATTATTGATTTTGCAATGGCTGACATATGGCAAAAGTATGAGAGATGTGGTGATAGTGTGTAGTGTTCCTCAGGTAGCCATGTCACCTGAGGAACACACGATTCCTTTGGACTGCGACGCCATCTGAGGAGAAAGGGAACACATGAAAGAGGAGAAACACTGGAACTGGTGTTCACCCAAATGGGATCAATTTGATGATATGAACACAAGATGTGTGGTCATATTCGTATGGTCATTAATACATTATATATTATATTGGTGTTGAAATGTTTTTGTGACAGTATTGGCCCGATTATAGGAATTGGCCATTTAGTTCTATCTAGAACGTAGTGCTGTTGACCAAGTGTCCAGGCCCACCTGCTGACAGAGGTGACCTATGCCCCGGATCTTGAAGGACCCAGAGGGCTGGGCGCTCTCCATCTTCAGGTACACGGGGGTTCCCAGCCGGCGGGTCATACCGAGGCTCTCCACCAGGGGGCTGTTGATGTGGAAGTGCTCCTCCATGGTAGGACTAAAAGGGACAGATATGAACGGTGCTAATACATGTTAAAAAGGTACATAAATATAAACAATATATGACTATACTATATTAAATGAATAACGAATTACTAAATAATGGAGTCTCATTTAGTTAGTTGTGAAGTGTGTCCCTCTGATTCGCCGTAAGGAGGAGTTAGTAGTAGTGGTGTTATTGATTGTGAATTAATGTGTTCATGTGTGAGAGATGAGAGGATGAGGAGCGTTATGTTTCAGTTGGTTTTACAGGTGGGTGAGGGGCCCTCCGTGGAACCTCAAAATCGTCAGATTGAAACCAGTAGTGGCGTGAGTGATAACACACATGCAGCTATATCACAGAAGGATCACTTAAATGTATATTACACCAATGCTGACTCATTGAGCAATAAAATGGCTGAACTGAAATGGACCCTTTATGAATGTAAGCCACAAATAATCGCCATCACTGAAGAGAATCCAAAGAAGTCTAAATTCGCCCTACAAGTGTGTGAATTACAAGTGGAAGGATACACTTTGTTTGACAATATTTCAGACATTGGTAGGGGTGTTTGTCTCTACATCTGGAATGAGCTCAATCCATCAGAGTGCAGTATAAACCATGAGCATTTCAGTCAGTCAGTATGGGCAGAAATCAAACTTCCATCAGCGAGACGGCAGATCATTGGGTGTGTCTATCGGAGCCCAAGTTGTGATGCAGAAAACCAATCTCAGAAAGCGGATGTATTCCGTTAGCAATCTGAAGAGCTCGGACACAATGATTGTTGGGGACTTCAATTTGCTGCAGAATTATGGAATCCCTCGTTAAGGACTGTCTGAAGGAGCACATGAGGCCCAGGGCTGCCCCTGACCAACATGGCTTCCTTAGCAGACGTTCAACTATGACCCAACTGATAGAGAGACTGGAAGAATGGACACAAATAATAGATGAGGACCAATGCTTGGATGTTCTCTATTGTGATTTCCAGAAGGCCTTTGATTCTGTTCCTCATCAACGACTCATGGGAAAAACTAAAAAGCTATGGTATTACATAGGGAAGTGGATTGAAGGCTTTTCTGACAGGACGGGTCAACGGCTCTGTGTGACTGGTCACCTATCGTCATGGGCTGATGTTACCAGCGGGGTGCTACAGGGCAGTGTATTAGGCCCTCTATTATTCGTCACTTTTAATAAATGATCGTGGTGGATTGCAAAATCTAACACACAAGAGGAGGCAGTGGATCTTCAGAGAAATATAGACAACATCTACCAGCGGACACAGGAGAAGTGCCATATACTACACCTTGGCAAGAACTCAATTTCACATAAGTACACAATGGGAAAAAACAAAATGTAAAATAACTAAACACCACAGAGCAAGAGAAAGACCTTGAGGGATAATAGACCATCGGTTACATAAACATTGTGAAAACATTGCAAATGCTGCAAATCGACTAGTGGGTGTGATGAGAAGAACTTTCACTCATATTGATAGGATAACTCAATCAAATTTACTAAGGACTCACCCTATTCACGTTAAAGGACTGGAAACCATGACACTCCCTACCTTAGTCTTTAGGAGGGAAAGAGGGGACACGATTCAAGTGTACAAATATAAGCATGGCGGATAGGATGTGGACAGAGATAGGATGTGGCCAGCTGGGAGGGGGTCACCAGAGGTCATGCCTATGAGAAGAAGAAACCACCCGCCGAGATCCACTCCTCCTCACAGGGCCGTCAGTGATGAACGGTCCTCTGATGGCCGCTGGTCCTTATTGGGCTCATCGGCCCTCGGTGTTCGACTTCAAGGCTGCAGCGGAGGTTTTCTAGTGACTTGATTAGGAGTTTATAGGATATCACTGCGTGATGAACACTCGAGGATCGATTAAACAGGCCGATAAACAGACATGATGAACACTCGAGGATCGATTAAACAGGCTGATAAACAGACACGATGAACACTCGGGGATCGATTAAACAGACATGATGACCATCAGACAAGATGAACACTCGGGGATCGATTGATGAACATCAGACTCTACGCTGCAGATATTGATCTTGATATATTGATCCGGCTGATCACCCCCATCAGTCGTCTCCAGGGGACTATCACTCATCACTAAAGTTATAACTAATCACTAATCACTGAAGTTATTGACCGATAACGCGTCACACACAAACACGTAATTTAGAGACAATATTAGGATTATCATAAATTGAACAGGAAATGGATATAATCTGTTATTACGAGTTGAAAAGGGCCTCACATCAGCATCGAATAGTGAATGGTGAATAGTGAATAGTGAATAGAGAATAGTGAATAGTGAATAGAGAAGAGGAGCAGACCTGAACAGTAGAGCGTGTGGTCGGTGTCTCTGCACGTGATAGTCCTCAAGGAGGCATGCCTGACACACGCGCACACACACACACACACACACACACACACACGGTTCAAAGTCTACATGGGTTTATTGGTGTCAATCTCAAGGATACTAGTTACAGGACAGTGCATATACTGTGAGGCCAAAGGAATGAAACAACATCAAAACAAAGCATCATTCTCGTCATGGAAACGTGCGTCTGTTTTACATGTACCATGTACACCACATGGTACATGGTACATGTGGGTATTATTAAACACAAACAAGCGATGAGCAAACACCACATTGTGTACACACATACAGTAGGCCTATGTGTGAAACTAATTGAGTCAGGTACTTTTAATTCATAATAATAATAATAATAATAAACATACAGTATTAGAATCTTCAAAATCAGGAAGTGAACATGGGGTATCAAACCCAGACCCTCTGGGCTGGGAGTCGTACGTCCTCACTACTGATCCAATGATTTGGTTGCCACTGTGAGGTTTGATGAGTAATATAGTTATAAACATATATTGGAACCACATACATCCCTAGAGTGCACATATAGTCTCTTCATAGATAATACACACAAGTGATGCATATTGCTTCCCGTCAGACAATAGATGATCAATTATTGGTTATTTGGCACGTGCCACAAAGCTGGCCAAACTAATTCTCTGAAGCATTAAGGGCTGCAGAACATGAGCGTACAAGTCTGGATGCACTGATGTACCACCATGTACATGCATAGAAAAATAGATGGGATTTAGAACGCTGCAAGCTACACACATGTGCAGGGAGCTGTTCTACAACACAAATTCATACAGTGGTGTTCCTTCAGGCCGGGTTCTCTTCTCTTCTCTGCTCTCTTCACACCCTTAAATCCGTGGAACACTTTCAGTACCCTCAATGATGTCAGAACATACCAAGACAAACTTCATTCTTTCCATCAGAATAGGCCCTTTTCACAGAGCTTGGGCTCTTCATGGGTCTGCTTCTCTGACGAACCAGGGTGTAGTGAGACGTCTCTTCATTAGAGTTCAGTCTACTTACCCTGTTTCCCTGGGACATAAGAGGACCAGACCATAATAAGTGTTTTATGTTTGTCCTGCGGTGACGCTGGTGTGAAAAGGGTCTATTGAACTAGTGGACCGACCCTGACTTACAATCACCTGCCCTAATCCTCCCTCCATACTCAGTATCACAGTGACAGTCACATTCTTTTGAACCATTAGACCTTGATCTGGTTGTGGTTGGACAATATAATATCACAATGGACCAATCCACTGTCCTCCACAATCAAATGCTTATTCTGTTTACAAATAGAAGTTGTTTTCTTGGAAAGCCATGCAGGGCTTCTTTGGATGATAGTTTAAAGTGTTGCATATGGACCCAGTGGGCCATCAAGCATAAACGGTGCCAGTAGAATAGAATATAAGCATTGCATACAACCGTCAGCATTGTGTCCTGAAAAAAATACATATTCATTCTCACAAGCTGTATCAGAAAGAAGCTCATACCCTTTATCAAAATATAGTAATATAACATTCACAATTCCCTAACCTTCATGTCATTCTGCCCTTATTCCTTTAAGCATGCCTCTGACTGGTTCTTCTGTAACATTCTACACTGTCTATTGCTGCTTGGTTCCAGCATGGCGTTCCTCTCCTCCTGGATTCATGTGTGCAAAGGGCCAGGGCTCCAGGGGCTAGGCCAGGGCTCCAGGGGCTAGGCCAGGCTCCAGGGCTAGGCCAGGGACCGCTGTCTGGGCTTGATCCTCGGATAGAGCTGGAGAGAGAGACAGGAACAGAGAGACAGGAACAGAGAGACAGGAATAGAGAGACAGGAACAGAGAGACAGGAACAGAGAGACAGGAATAGAGAGACAGGAACAGAGAGACAGGAATAGAGAGACAGAAACAGAGAGACAGGAACAGAGAGACAGGAACAGAGAGACAGGAATAGAGAGACAGGAACAGAGAGACAGGAACAGAGAGACAGGAACAGAGAGACGGAGGGATGAGAGAGAGAGGGTAGAGGTATATTAGCATCATGTTCCATAGGGGATCGATACACATTATTTGGGGGTGGCAGTAGCTCCGTCTGTTGGGACTTCGCTTGGGAACCGGCAGGCTGCGGTTCAAGTCCCCGAAACACCAGGGCACTGCCGAGGTGCCCTTGAACAAGGCACCAGACCCCTCCCCTGCTACCCTGTATATCCATAGCTGCCCACTGCTCCTAATACTAGGATGGGTTAAATGAGAGGAACTCATTTCACTGTGTGTGTGTGTGACCAATAAAGAGGATTCAATCCTCAGGATTTAGATTGAGATGATCCAGCTAACGCCACTTTAACAATAACTGTCAGTACGCACTATGGAACTTTTCTATTGCATCTATTTACTCCATTTAAACTATCAGAACTAATAGGTTTGTCAGAAATAAAACACGGTCATTCGTCCAGTAAATGTTTCTCTATTAATCGTGGTGGAGGGTGTGTGTGGTTGGTGTCTGGTTGAAGCAGCCTCATCTGGCCTGGGTCAGACTGATTACTTTATGGCTGGTGAGGCTGCACACCTGTGGTTAATGGAGGCCCACAGGTTAAACAGCCTCCACCACACACACTAGAGGAAGAGCTCTAGCATGTTCCATCTCTGTTCTCCAGGATTCAAAACTCTGCAATAAAGAGGTTGCTATTGGGAAAACGCACATGCAGTGCAAGCTGAAGCCCTTTGAGGAATCAAATGTTTCACATTGCTTGAAAACAGCCACACAAAAAAACTTTTTATATAAGCTATATTAGCTATATGGCTAATATGGCCATTTGGCTGCCTTTGATAGAGAAATAGTTTGTAGCAAAAATGTCTGTGGACATTATTCTATAAACACATTATAGTTCATAGTGTAGCATATCATAGGTAGTATATAGTGTTGTTTACAGTAGGAGGAAATGGGGTGTAAGCATTGTACTTGTTTTCCCATGTTGTTTAGAGGCAATCATCTGGATGGTAAGGTCCAAATTGGCTTACCAATAAGAAGCTATTATTCATGACATATGCCTGCACTGGTGCTAAACTGACAAGTACTTTCCACTGGCCAATTATATTGCTTTATCAACTGTTACTCACAGTGATGGTTAGTAAGAGTGTCTTGAGGTTGCTAGTTCATTTTGTTGTCCTTGTAAAATGACAATAAAGGCCTTCTGATTCATATTCCGACGGCCATCTCTTCTGAGTCCATATTTGCGTGGTTCCTACGTTTTTAAACAGTGTGCCTTTCAGTGTAGATTTGGACCGGGATCCATAGCACTGGATGTAGGGATCAATCCATAGCACTGGATGTAGGGATCAGTCCATAGCACTGGATGTAGGGATCGATCCATAGCACTGGATGTAGGGATCAATCCATAGCACTGGATGTAGGGATCAGTCCATAGCACTGGATGTAGGGATCAATCCATAGCACTGGATGTAGGGATCAATCCATAGCACTGGATGTAGGGATCAATCCAGAGCACTGGATGTAGGGTGCAGCAGTAGCTCAGTCAGTAGGGAATTGGCTTGGGAACCAGAAGGTTGCCGGTTCAAGTTTTCGAAAGACCTTTGCCCTTGAGCAAGGCACCAGACCCCTCCCCTGTATATCCAATAGCTGCCCACTGCTCCTCATACTAGGATGGGCTAAATGAGAGGAACTCATTTCACTGTGTGGACATGAGACCAATAAAGAGGATTCAATCCTCCAGGTTTAGATGTAACACACTACATCATTTTATAAAACACGTTTTTCTGTGTTTGGTTTTCCTTCAATATGATCCTGATTTCCAATAAAATTTGTGTAATCAGCTGTTGTGTTGAGTTGCGTGTTATTGCGTGTGCGTGCTGTAAGGAGAGTGGTCCCTTACCCCCAGCAGGTTCCGGGGAACATATCCCTCCCGGTCGCTGAGGCGAGCCCACCACCACTCTGTCTCCATGTCGTCAGAGCGCCGCAGGATGGTGAGCGCCTCCCCCTCGCCGAAGGTCAGTTCATCGGGCTGCTGGGAGTTGTAGTCCCAGAGAGCGTAGGCGGAGCCCTTGTTCATCACGCCCAGCTTCTCCTGCACACCTGTGGTCAGAGGAATGGGACAGCGCTCTGCTTATCTGGCTGCTCATCCCACCTCTATCTCTCTCTCTCTCTCTCTCTCTCTCTCTCTCTCTCTCTCTCTCTCTCTCTCTCTCTCTCTCTCTCTCTCTCTCTCTCTCTCTCTCTCTCTCTCTCTCTCTCTCTCTCTCTCTCTCTCTCTCTCTCTCTCTCTCTCTCTCTCTCTCTCTCTCTCTCTCTATCTGTCTATATATATCTATCTATCCATCTGTCTGTCCATCCATCCATCAAGTCCTCCACCCACCATAGAGGAACTGGGAGCACTGTGTGTAGCCTTCCTCCATCTCTTCACATTTGTCCGCTGCTGTTTCCACATCACTGATGGTGGTAGCAAAGATGGCTGCCCCAGATTCCACCAGCATCTTGCACAGCTGGACGCTGTTACAGGAGGCGGCGCAGTGCAGAGGCGTCCTACAAGAAGGAACAGAATAGAGGCTCAAGCACAAAGAGTGGACCTGGTCAGAGCATAGGTAGCTGTAGCACAGTTAGCCGTAGCATAGATGGTAGCACAGTTAGCCATAATACAGGTAAGCCATAGCATAGTTAGCCATAGCATGGTTAGCCGGAGAACAGTTAGCCGTAATACAGTCAGCAAAGCATAGTTAGCTGGAGTACAGTTAGCCGTAATACAGTTAGCCATAGCATAGTTAGCCATAGCATAATTAGCTGTAGCACAGTTGGCCTTAATAGATTGTTCTTTGTTCTTTTAATTGTTCTTCTTGTTATTTATTTTGACTGTGTATAGTATTGTCATAGTATAGTCATAGTAATAGTTTTTTTATAGTACAGTATAGTCTAGTATTGCATAGTTAAGTATAGTATTGTATTGTATAGTATATATAGTGTAGTATAGTATAGTATTGTATAGTATATATAGTATAGTAATGTATAGTATATATAGTGTAGTATAGCATTGTATAGTATATATAGTATAGTAATGTATAGTATTGTATAGTATATATAGTGTAGTATAGTATAGTAATGTATAGTATATATAGTGTAGTATAGTATTGTATAGTATATATAGTGTAGTATAGTATAGTATTGTATAGTATATATAGTATAGTAATGTATAGTATATATAGTGTAGTATAGCATTGTATAGTATATATAGTGTAGTATAGTATAGTAATGTATAGTATATATAGTGTAGTATAGTATTGTATAGTATATATAGTGTAGTATAGTATAGTAATGTATAGTATATATAGTGTAGTATAGTATTGTATAGTATATATAGTGTAGTATAGTATAGTATTGTATAGTATATATAGTGTAGTATAGTATAGTAATGTATAGTATATATAGTGTAGTATAGTATTGTATAGTATATATAGTGTTGTATAGTATAGTATTGTTGTAGTATATTCATAATGTGGGAGTGAATGGGTAGTAAGCGTTCCATTGTTCTTGTTACACATTGACAATAAAGAATCTGGAATCTGGAATCTTCAGTGAGCCAGGGCATAGTTAGCTGTAGCACAGTTAGCCGTAGCATAATTAGCTGTAGCAGAGTAAGCCATAGCACAGTTAGCGGTAGCCCAGTTAGCCGTAATACAGGGTTAGCCCTAGCGTCACTCCACTGACCATCCATCGCTGTCGGCGGCGTTGACGTTGACGCCGAAGTCCAGCAGGAACTTGACGATATGTTGGTGTCCGGCGCACACAGCGTTGTGTAGCGGCGTGATGCCCTCGTCGTTAGCCGTGCTCGGGTTATCCACCTGAGGACCCAGCGCTCAGCTCAACTCTCGTACAAGGACTACCAGGTACAAGGACTAGCAGGTTCAAGGACTAGCAGGTTCAAGGACTACAGTCAGGTACGTCAAGGACTACCAGGTTCAAGGACTACCAGGTTCAAGGACTACCAGGTTCAAGGACTACCAGGTACAAGGACTACAGGTACAAGGACTACCAGGTACAATGACTAGCAGGTTCAAGGACTAGCAGGTTCAAGGACTAGCAGGTTCAAGGACTACCAGGTTCAAGGACTACCAGGTTCAAGGACTACCAGGTACAAGGACTAGCAGGTTCAAGGACTAGCAGGTTCAAGGACTACCAGGTACAAGGACTACCAGGTACAAGGACTAGCAAGTACAAGGACTACCTGATGGTGAAGCATCACTTGCCTCATATATGATCCTCTGGACCAGGTCGAACTCCCCCTCCAGCGAGGCGTCCAGCAGCAGAGCCAGGGGGTTGAACTTCACACGGAGACCGTGACCTGTTCGCTCCGACGACGACTTCTTCAAGTTGGACCGTTTAACCTGGGGAGGTGTGAGTGTGTGTGTGTGTGTGTGTGAGCAAAGGACAATTGATCAATTAAACCTGCACTATGTACATGTTCCCACTAGCAGCCTCTAGGGGCTAGTGTTGTAGCTGCAGTTAGTTGTAGCCATTTAATTTCTCCAAGGTGGTGGCTGGGGCAAAAGTGGACCAGAATAAATAGATAACTAACCAACTAACTAACCAACTAACTAACTAACTAACTGACCGACCAACCAACCAACCAACCAACTAACCAGCTAACTAATTAACTAACTAACGTACTGACTGACTGACTAACTAACGAACTAACTAACTAACTAACTAACTAACTAACTAACTAACTTTCTACCAAACTTTTAGATATGTTTTAATACAGTGAGTAGCTGCAGTATAAAATACATTACATATTGCAGGTTTAACAAGCAAGAGGAAAATACTTCTAATAAAGAATATATATTGAGATTATGTTTAGGAGGCAATTTAAATCTTACAAAGGGGTTGATGATGATGATGATGAAGATTATAATGATGGAGCTGTTATTTTGATCAGATTGTTTCATGTGCATTGTGTGACATGTATGTATGTCTCTAATGAACAGCGCAGGTTTTATGGGGAGTAGTTAGTCTGTCTGAAGTAGAATGAGATAGTGGGTATCTTGATTTGTTTTCTGATTTGTTGGGGTAGTTGATATGTTGCTGCATATTGATCCAACTAACGATCATCTTTATTTATTCCTTTTTCCACTAATGGGATTACTTAATTATACATGCCCTGTCCCAGTGAATCTAAAACAATGAGAGCGATGGCGGTGAGCTACCTGGGGGGGCGGGGCCAGCGGTCTGGGGGCTGGGGGCGAGGGAGAGGACTGGATTGGACCAACAGGGCTGTGGGCGGAGCTTGGACCTCTCTTGGTCTTGTTGTTGTTCTGGTCCTCCGGCCTATCACACGGAGGACTGGGCAGGGGGGGCGGGGCCACGTAACCCGCAAGCATCGCCGAGGACACCGGCTCATCGGCGGTTTCCACGGAGACGGAAGGAGGAGAGGAGCGGCGGACGGCCGAGTTGAGGTTGTGTCTCTGGGGCTCGGGGCTGGGCTCCTCCAGGTTCCCATTGTCAGGCTGCAGGTTGTCCACCTCCGGCAGGGGGCTGCCAGGCTGGTAGAACGGGTTACCTACAGCACAAGAACCCACTGGAGACTCACAAGGCCCCTTCTGCCTATCATCTTTTCAACAATATATTGAGCCTGTTCAATAAACCCCAAATAACCATAAGTAGGACCATGGCGGTGAATCATTGAGCTGTTGACTGTGTGTCCATAATCCATCCATAATCCCTCCATAATCCATCCATAATCCATTCATAATCCATCCATAATCCATCCATAATCCATTCATAATCCATCCATAATCCATCCATAATCCATTCATAATCCATCCATAATCCCTCCATAATCCATCCATAATCCATCCATAATCCATTCATAATCCATCCATAAACCATTCATAATCCATCCATAATCCATTCATAATCCATCCATAATCCATCCATAATCCATTCATAATCATAATCATTATCATATGTCTGCCTCACCTGCCCCTCCTTCCATGCCCCCGGCCAGAGTGTTGAACCTAAAGCAAGAAAACAACAAAACTTTATTGACACCAACGTCGGTTTATTGACACTAACCTTCACAATCAAAGTGATCCATGAGAGAGGGATTAGAAAGCCTCAATAATAACTCAATTATAATAATAGTATTAATATATCGGCCTAAACCATCCTAGGTTTCTTCTTTCTATCTGTGATAATGTTACATTATATTACATTACATTATATTATATTATATTACATTACATTACATTACATTACATTACATTACATTACATTACATTACATTATATTATATTATATTATATTATATTACATTTCATTTCATTATGTTACAGTCATTTAGCAGACGCTTTTATCCAAAGCCACTTCCAATAGTGTTTAACAAAGGAAGGTAAGAGAACAACTCGTCACCTGAAGTCAAAAGTGCATTTCATTCATAACAAGTCTAAGAACTGAGCCAGTGATCAGGTAGAAGGACAATAAGCTCAGATAAAGTACAACAACTTCAGGTAAACAATAGAACAATATCTAACTAACTAACAAGCAAACAATGTATATAGTAATAGACGCTAGTACGCCAATAAAAATGGGCTTTGGAGCCCGTTCCACATATCTGAGCCCACCTCTGGTAGAGCAGCTTCTGGATGTTGGGGCCCTGGGGCCCCTCTGGCTCTGTGATGGAGCTGCGCTTCTTCAGGGGCCGCGGGGCGTTGCTAAGGCGACGACGAAGCACCTCCAGGTCAGCATCGTTCTGGTAGCGTAACGGGGCCAGGGCTGGGGGGAGGGGCTCCGTCAGAAGAACGCCACGGTGGCTTTGTGTACATACATAGTGTTTACTCTTCTACTGTCCTGTCCTCGTGCTGGGACCTTTATATATATACATGAAGGTGATCAGCCGTCCCACGTATCCCCATCACCTGTGTTAACCAGAGATGCTGCGGAAGTATTCATGGAGTCCCTCATAAGTCCCATAGTCCTTACCTACTGGCGTGAGCTTGGTGGGGCTGAGAGGACGAGGGATGCTGTCCACATGACCCTCCACGCCTCCATCTCTCCCCCCTCGGACCGCCTCTCTGTCCACCGCATCTTCCGCTCCCACCGGCCCTCCTCCGCCCGCCTGGAGGAAGGGGACCGGGGAGGGGGGGGCGGAGCACGGAGGGAGGAGGGGTTTACCGTAGACTGGGAGACCAGGAGATGGGGCAGACAGGCAGACAGACAGACAGGCAGAGAACAAACAGAGAGACAGGCAGAGAGACAGGCAGAGGACAGACAGAGAGACAGGCAGAGGACAGACAGAGAGACAGGCAGAGGACAGACAGAGAACAGGCAGAGAATAGACAAAGAGACAGGGAGACGGAGAAAGATAGAGAGAGAGAGAGAGAGAGAGAGAGAGAAATAGAGAGAGAGAGAGAGAGACAGGGAGTTATGAATATAGAATGTGGTTTCTAATCTTCAAAATATTTCTTTAGGCTTCTCAGCTGGATACCAAAAATGGTGTGTGTGTGTGTGTGTGTGTGTGTGTGTATGCGTGCGTGTGTGTGCATATGTGTGTGTGTGTGCGTGTACGTGCGTGTGTGTGTGTGTGTGTGTGCGTGCGTGTGTGTGTGCATGCGTGCGTGCGTGCGTGCGTATGTGTGTGCGTGCGTGCATGTGCGTGCGTGTGTGTGTGTGTGCGTACGTGCGTGTGTGTGTGTGTGTGTGTGTGTGTGTGTGTGTGTGTGTGTGTGTGTGTGTGTGTGTGTGTGTGTGTGTGTGTGTGTGTGTGTGTGCTATGTGTGAGTGTGAGTGTGAGTGTGTGTGTGTGTGTGTGTGCGTGTGTGTGTGTGTGTGTGTGTGTGTGTGTGTGAGTGTGTGTGTGTGTGTGTGTGTGCGTGTGTGTGTGTGTGTGAGCGGTCTACCTGCTTTGACGGTCCTGTTGTTGAGCGAGCCGTAGCTCTTGTTGTGCTGCAGGTACATGCTGTAGATGGAGCTGCTGATCATGGTGGCCGGGCCCTTCCTGGGGGACTGGGGCCGGGACGGCTGCTCCGGGACGTAGGGCCTCACCGCCACCGCGGGGGGGGGCTCGGGCCTGTCTGCCTGGGGGGGCAGGGTCAGCGGAGAGCCTTGGAACAACCACACAGACAGACGGAGTGTGAGGTCATCTGGGGCTCAGTGTGAAACAGTACAGCAGGACAGTGTATGGTTTATGGGCTGTAGATTTATGTGAGTGTAACTTTCTAGAAATACCATCCGTCAGCTATTAGTGAGTGAGATGCTCTGTCAGAATTAGTTGTGATCCCAGCGTCACACCACTCTCATCTCCAGCTCCTCTGCCTCCCCCTGGTGTCCACCTGGGGTTACTACACCCAGGAGAACACTCCGTCACAGAGGACCGTGGTCACTTCAGCGCTCCTGTTCCCTGTTCCCAATCAGGCTCCCTGTTTAGACTCCACCCCCCTGTCACTCTCTGGCAGTCCTCCTACGGGGTTCCCCGTGGAGACCTGTCACCATCTCCCGTGGATTCCTGCTATTTCCTTGTTGGACTATTTTTCTACTTTGATTTCTACCCTGGATATTTTAGTGTTTGTTTTGGCCTTATACAACACCCCCTGTTCGGATTCCCATTTCACACTCACTTAAGTCGCATTACACATTGTATTATAACTTCCGTAATTGACACACACATTGTTCACACTTCATAGCATTATTTTCATTGGAGCAATATCCTAATTAAGACACCTAGGGGTTATTGAACTCCTTTAGCCTCTGACTCTGTCTGTACCACCAAGAGGTTCTGCAAGCAACAGCCTGTGTGTGGCATAGCAGAATATCCTGACCAATCAGGGCATCTCTTCCCTGATTGGTCTAGGGAATCCTTAATGCCTGTCAATCACATTTGCAGGTATATATAATCTAAATGGTAGAGAAAGGGAGGAAAGGGAGTTTTCTAACTCTTGCCCTCTTCTGCTCTCTCTCTCTCTTTGGAAGGGTACCTGCAGCAGCTTGAAAGAAAGACATGAAGACGTCTTAACGAGTGGCGTTCATTACTTTGACCGGACGTCGGGGCGGCGGACATCCGTGGTTTCTGATGTGAGGAAGAGAAGGAGGAAGATGAAGTCAGTGATCTGGAAGATGAGGAGGAAGAGGAGGACTTGGAAGCTTCGGCCCGCCGCCAGCCCAGAGTTCCTGGAGCGGAGCGGGGCAGGGAGCTGGAGGAGCTGAGGGCCCCTGCTGCCTGGTGGGTCGCACTGGGGTAGGTCCCGTAGCCTGATGGGTGCTAGGGAGGGAGAGGGAGAGGGAGAGAGAGAGAGAGAGAGAGAGAGAGAGAGAGAGAGGGAGAGGGAGAGGGAGAGGGAGAGAGAGAGAGAGAGAGAGAGAGAGAGAGAGAGAGAGAGAGAGAGAGAGAGAGAGAGAGAGGAGGGGAGGGGGAGGGAGATCCAGAGTTTTACCAAAACTGACTTTGAGACATATATTAATATACTCTTTGACATTTTCGACAACTGGTGCGTTCACTTGATCCGCATTAAGTTTAGATTAGATTAGATTAGATTAGATAAGATTCTAATGTATTGTCATTGCACAGCAGTACAGCAAAAATAATTTAGCATCTAACCAGATTGCAAATGTTGCAGTAAAGTACATGGTAATATATAATGTCTACTAGTGTCTACTAAACTGCTGTGTGTATACAGTATATGTATGTACAGAGATAGAGTGTAGTATACTATGTTAGCCATAGTGGCCAGAGGTATAACTTATAGAGTAGGAATGAAATCTGTGCAGATATGGGTATATATATCTATTTACAGGTAAGTATATGAGTATCAACAGGTAGTGAGGGGTCTGCACCTGGTTCAGTTCTATCAACAGTTAAGACACAGTGCATGGGGCTCGGTTGGGTGTTCTCCGGGGAGCTGACCAGTTGGATCACCAGACGTCTGGTGACCGCTCACCAGACGTCTGGGTGACACGCCCACTTTGTGATGTCACTATGTCAGTGACAAGTGACACGCCTTAACAAGTGACACGCCTTAACAAGTGACACGCCTTCTTAACCTCGTGCCTCAAGTGAATGCACCTTTATTCAGATTTTACATTATTCCGGTTATATTTCCCGTTTTAGATCCTGTTCATTCGCTTCATTATTTTGAACTTATCCATTATTGTTGGATAACTTTTTGTGTTGATATGAACTTTTTTTATGCGTATTATTGATCAATTACCTGCTCTGGACTACAGGTTCTCCAGTCAGACACACTCTTGCTGATGCTCAGCCAGGACGCGTCGTTAGCTGTGAGAGGAACACAGACGGGTTCTCTGATCAGGACTACAGAAGGAAAAAGTGTGTGTGCGCCGCCAAAGCCTGTGCCTTGCCCACGCCCCCCTGTCAACCACCGTAACCGTGACACACAGCTCTACATCAGAACAAACCCAACCCCCTCCGCACCTCTGCCATCATCCAACATAACCACATGCCTGGAGGAGATAAAGATGTGGATGAAGCACAACTTCCAGGTCCTTTCATCCTCCATCACCAGCATCACCTTCTCCGGTCAGAACATTTCACTCTCATCAACTGTTACCAATCTGAGTGTTAAAATGGGTCCTCACCTGACCTTTGAGTCCCACATCAAACAAATATGCAAGACCTCCTTCTACCACCTCAGAAATAACGCTAAACTCCGCCCCACACTCAGTCTATCAGATGCTGAAAAGCTTGTCCACACCTTTGTCTCCTCCAGGCTAGACTACTGTAACGCACTTCTCATTGGGATTCCTAGCAAGAACATCCAGAAGCTGCAATACATCCAGAACAGCGCTGCTAGGATCCTGATGTGCGGAAGTATGAACACATCACACTCATACTCAAATCACTCGTCTCATCCCGGTCTCACTCAGGATTGACTACAAAATCACCCTCTTCACCTATCAGTACATTCATGGAAATGCTCCCTCATACATCAAAGAACTTCTCACCCCACAAACCTCCAGGAGGAGCCTACGCTCTGAAAAGGCAAACCTCCTCCTTCCCCCCCAGGACCAAACTGAAAACCATGGAGAACCGAGCCTTCTGCTCCGCTGCTCCGAGACTGTGGAACGCCCTCCCAAACCAGCTGAGGACACCACAGACTGTGGAACGCCCTCCCAAACCAGCTGAGGACACCACAGACTGTGGGATGCCCTCCCAAACCAGCTGAGGACACCACAGACTGTGGAATGCCCTCCAAACCAGCTGATGACACCACAGACTGTGGGACGCCCTCCCAAACCAGCTGAGGACACCACAGACTGTGGAACGCCCTCCCAAACCAGCTGAGGACACCACAGACTGTGGGACGCCCTCCCAAACCAGCTGAGGACACCACAGACTGTGGAATGCCCTCCCAAACCAGCTGAGGACACCACAGACTGTGGAATGCCCTCCCAAACCAGCTGAGGACACCACAGACTGTGGAATGCCCTCCTAAACCAGCTGAGGACACCACAGACTGTGGAACGCCCTCCCAAACCAGCTGAGGACACCACAGACTGTGGAATGCCCTCCTAAACCAGCTGAGGACACCACAGACTGTGGAATGCCCTCTTTTTTTTCTAATAGCCTTTCACTAGATCTTTAAACCCCCCCCTTGTTGCCATGCCGGCGTAAACGTCGCTGCTTTTATTTTGTTGTTTTATTTAAACCATTTTTACTCTGTAGCACTTTGAGTTTTGTCTATGCAAATTAAAAGTGTGCTCATAAATACAATTTATTAATATTATTAACCACCAGGGTTCACACATTCATCAGGATCACAACCACCAGGGTTCACACATTCATCACAACCACCAGGCTTCACACGTCAATCACATCAACAACAGCATTTAAGGGAAGCTCCAGACCAAAGTAAACCCATTTAGTTAGCTGTACAGTATGTCAATAATGTGTACAATAAATGTACATTTAGACATTCTTCTTAAAAGTATTAACACAAAAATCTAAGTATAATATACTTTTTTAAAGTTGCTACTTATATCTTGCAAAAGCAAAATAACTAATAATATTAAAACATTACACGCTATATTAATATATTATTCACATGTATGTAAGCTAAGCTGTAAGGTATTTGAATTAGCTCTAAACAAAGCCAATCCAGCAGTAACAT
>CM051016.1:3106057-3108557 GCA_027704905.1 Muraenolepis orangiensis
GAAGGACAATAAGTTCAGGTAGAAACAATAAGTTAAAAATACAGTAAGTTGGCAAACAATAAAACAATATCTAACAAACAAGCAAACAGTCTCCTCATTAAGACACTAGTAAAGCTAGTGAAAAGTGATAAGAGGACACGCAGGGAGACAGGTCGTGTTCCCTGTTTGATTCTCTCTCTCGTCACTCTCAACTCTCAATCCTTCTCAGTGACGCCTTAACCGTACAAACTAAGGAACGTGGCCTTACTTCACTCTCCTGTGAGACCATCAGAAACACCAATGAGCTGATGAACCATATCATCACCCCGTCACAGTCCTCCCGCTGACGGAGTGCTCACTCTCTGTGTGTACAGTAGCTGTGGTTTTAAAGGTTATCATTAGGTTTCCATCTAACAGTCAAAGCTAATTTTAGGTGAACTTTTGGAAGTAAAAAAAATCTCCGCTTCCATCTCCACTTTTGCAAATAAACTCGATTCAAATCAAACAAAAACCACTTCAAGTCAGTGTATCAAACCACTTCAAGTCAGTGTATCAAACCACTTCAAGTCAGTGTATCAAACCACTTCAAGAGAGCGGATCGACTTTTATGAATCAGAGGAAGTTGATTATAATTTGTCCGTTTCCATCAACACGTTTTAATGCAATATATGAACACCCTATCATGTAACAACTACAGGTTAAATGAACACCCTATCATGTAACAACTACAGGTTAAATGAACACCCTATCATGTAACAACTACACGTTAAATGAACACCCTATCATGTAACAACTACAGGTTAAATGAACACCCTATCATGTAACAACTACAGGTTAAATGAACACCCTATCATGTAACAACTACACATTAAATGAACACCCTATCATGTAACAACTACAGGTTAAATGAACACCCTATCATGTAACAACTACACGTTAAATGAACACCCTATCATGTAACAACTACACGTTAAATGAACACCCTATCATGTAACAACTACAGGTTAAATGAACACCCTATCATGTAACAACTACAGGTTAAATGAACACCCTATCATGTAACAACTACAGGTTAAATGAACACCCTATCATGTAACAACTACAGGTTAAATGAACACCCTATCATGTAACAACTACAGGTTAAATGAACACCCTATCATGTAACAACTACAGGTTAAATGAACACCCTATCATGTAACAACTACACGTTAAATGAACACCCTATCATGTAACAACTACAGGTTAAATGAACACCCTATCATGTAACAACTACACGTTAAATGAACACCCTATCATGTAACAACTACAGGTTAAATGAACACCCTATCATGTAACAACTACACGTTAAATGAACACCCTATCATGTAACAACTACACGTTAAATGAACACCCTATCATGTAACAACGGCAGAAGGGGCAGCAGCACAGGAGGCAGAGCGGGTCGTCTGACAACCTGAAGGTTGCTGGTTCCATTCCCCAGCTCCTCCTAGCCAAGTGTCGAGGTGTCCTTGAGCAAGACACCCTAACCCTAACTGCTCCTGACCAGCCGGCTGACTCCTTGCTGGCTGACTCCTTGATGGCTGACTCCTTGATGGCTTACTCCTTGCTGGCTGTCTCCTTGATGGCTCACTCCTTGCCGGCTGACTCCTTGCTGGCTGACTCCTTGATGGCTGACTCCTTGAGGGCTTACTCCTTGCTGGCTGTCTCCTTGATGGCTCACTCCTTGATGGCTGACTCCTTGATGGCTGACTCCTTGACGGCTGACTCCTTGCTGGCTGACTCCTTGCTGGCTGACTCCTTGATGGCTGACTCCTTGAAGGCTCACTCCTTGATGGCTGACTCCTTGAGGGCTTACTCCTTGCTGGCTGTCTCCTTGATGGCTCACTCCTTGATGGCTGACTCCTTGACGGCTGACTCCTTGCTGGCTGACTCCTTGCTGGCTGACTCCTTGATGGCTGACTCCTTGATGGCTCACTCCTTGATGGCTGACTCCTTGACGGCTGACTCCTTGCTGGCTGACTCCTTGCTGGCTGACTCCTTGATGGCTGACTCCTTGATGGCTGACTCCGCCCTCGGTGGTTGAATGTGTGAGGCTTGACGCTTTGGATAAAAGCGCTGAATAAATGCAGTCTGGTCCATTTAAAAACTACAGGCTGTATTAGCGCTCTATGATGTATAAACTACAGGCTGTATTAGCGCGCTATGATGTATAAACTATAGGCTGTATTAGCGCGCTATGATGTATAAACTACAGGCTGTATTAGCGCTCTATGATGTATAAACTACAGGCTGTATTAGCGCTCTATGATGTATAAACTACAGGCTGTATTAGCGCTCTATGATGTATAAACTACAGGCTGTATTAGCGCTCTATGATGTATAAACTACAGGCTGTATTAGCGCTCTATGATGTATAAACTACAGGCTGTATTAGCGCTCTATGATGTATAAACTACAGGCTGTATTAGCGCGCTATGATGTATAAACTACAGGCTGTATTAGCGCTCTATGATGTATAAAC
>CM051016.1:3113557-3131057 GCA_027704905.1 Muraenolepis orangiensis
TTGATTATGCCTCTCGAGTGGTTGTTGGTATATTTTCACTTCATCCGGTAGAGGAAAGAAACACACAGCTCCACTCAGACAGGTTCACGCAGTCACATGTATTCACACACTCAAACGCACACACACTGTGGTGGGAACCCTCTGATACACGACCAGTGGTCTAACTCTGAAAACTGTTTAAGAATAAAGTCATCCAAAACTAAATAAGTCTGACTATCGTATTAATTACAAACAATCAACGGGTTGAGCTCAGTCCCTCACAGAGCCTCTCCCTGTTCAACAGTTTAGCCACAACAGACGTCACGTACACAACTAATACACGTGTGTGTGTGTGTGTGTGTGTGTGTGTGTGTGTGTGTGTGTGTGTGTGTGTGTGTGTGTGTGTGTGTGTGTGTGTGTGTGTGAAGCCTGAAGCCCAGAGCCTGAAGCCCAGAGCCTGAAGCACAGAGCCTGAAGCACAGAGCCTGAAGCCCAGAGCCTGAAGCCCAGAGCCTGAAGCACAGAGCCTGAAGCACAGAGCCTGAAGCACAGAGCCTGAAGCACAGAGCCTGAAGCACAGAGCCTGAAGCACAGAGCCTGAAGCACAGAGCCTGAAGCACAGCTCTGCTGCGGTTGCTGAGGCAACACAAACATGGATAGTTACCTTGTAGCAACATGACCTCACACACACACACACACACACACACACACACACACACACACACACACACACACACACACACACACACACACACACACACACACACACACACACACACACACACACACACACACACACACACACACACACACACACACACACACACAGGGCCCTATCATAACATGTCATTAATATTACTCTGTCATACTTTGCTGGACTCTCTGGACTCATCACAGTTACTGCTCTGTACTGCACTGTATTCACCATGCTGCTGCACTACTTGCGGCACTTTAAATGCGTTTTGCATAATTCTACAAATGTATGTATCATAATTTTTATGTTAATTCAATTTTGTGTATAGTATTTGTATAATATGTTTGTTTTATAAATGCATACTGCGGGAGGGAATGGGGAGTAAGCATTCTATTGTATTGTCCATCCATCCATCTTCTCCCGCTTATCCGAAATCGGGTCGCGGAGGTAGCAGCTCCAGCAGGGGACTCCAAACTTCCCTCTCCCTGGCAACATCGACTAGCTCTGACTGGGGGATCCCGAGGCGTTCCCAGGCCAGTGTGGAGATGTAATCACCCCACCTGTACCTCGGTCTGCCCCGTGGTCTCCTCCCAGTTGGATGTGCCTGGAAAACCTCCCTCGGGAGGCGACCAGGAAGCATCCTTACTAGATGCCCGAACCACCTCAACTGGCTCCTTTCTACGCGAAGGAGCAGCGGCTCTACTCCGAGTCTCTCACGAGTGACTGAGCTTCTCACCCTATCCCTCAGGGAGATACCAGCCACCCTCCTGAGGAAACTCATTTCGGCCGCTTGTATTCGCGATCTCGTCTTTTCGGTCATTACCCATTGCTCATGGCCATAGGTGAGGGTGGGAACGAAGACTGATCGGTAGATCGAGAGCTTTGCCTTCTGGCTCAGCTCTCTTTTGGTTACAACGGTGCGCCAAAGTGCACCCAATACCGCTCCCGCTGCACCTATTCTCCTGTCAATCTCACGCTCCATCCTCCCCTCACTCGAGAACAAGACCCCGAGATACTTGAACTCCTTCACTTGGGATAAGGACTCCCTCCCTACTTGGAGTAGACAATCCACCGGTTTCCTGCTAAGAACCATGGCCTCAGATTTGGAGGTGCTGATCCTCATCCCAGCCGCTTCACATTCTGCTGCAAACCGATCCAGTGAGTGCTGAAGGTCACATACTGATGACGCAAACAGGACCACATCATCTGCAAACAGCAGTGATTCAATCCTGAGCCCACCATACTGAAACCCCTCCCCTCCATGACTACGCCTTGAAATCCTGTCCATGAAAATCACAAACAGGATGGGTGACAAAGCGCAGCCCTGGCGGAGGCCAACACCCAGACAGGCCTGACTTTGTACCGAGAATCCGGACACAGCTCTTGCTTTGGGAGTAGAGAGATTGGATGGCCCTCAACAATGACCCCCGCACCCCATACTCCCGCAGCACCCCCCACAGTATTTCCCGAGGGACCCGATCATATGCCTTCTCCAAATCTACAAAACACATGTAGACCGGATGGGCATACTCCCAAGCCCCCTCCAGGATCCTTGCAAGAGTGAAAAGCTGGTCCGTTGTTCCACGACCAGGGCGGAATCCGCATTGTTCCTCTTCAATCTGAGGTTCGACTATCGGCCGAACCCTCCTTTCCAGCACCTTGGAGTAGACTTTCCCAGGGAGGCTGAGTAATGTGATACCCCTGTAATTGGCACACACCCTCTGGTCACCCTTTTTGAACAGGGGTACCACCACCCCCGTTTGCCACTCCTCAGGCACTGTCCCAGACTTCCACGCAATGTTGAAAAGACGTGTCATCCATGACAGCCCCTCAACACCCAGAGCCTTTAGCATTTCTGGACGGATCTCATCAACCCCTGGGGCTTTGCCACTGCGGAGTTGTTTGACTACCGCAGTGACTTCCTCCAGGGAGATTGATGTTTGCCGTCCTTCATCCTCCAGCTCTGTCTCTACCATTGAGGGTGTAGTTGGGTTAAGAAGTTCCCCAAAGTGTTCTTTCCACCGCCCGATCACCTCCTCAGTTGAGGTCAGCAATGTCCCACCCTTACTGTACACAGCTTGGATGGACCCACGCTTCCCCCTCCTGAGGCGCCGGATTGTTTGCCAGAAACGCTTTGGTGCCGACTGAAAGTCCTTCTCCATGGCTTCTCCGAATTCCTCCCACACCCGCTGCTTTGCCTCCGCTACAGCCGAGGCTGCCGTCCTCTTGGCCTGTCGATACCTCGCAACCGAGTCCGGAGTCTCACAGGCTAACATAGCCCGGAAGGCCTCCTTCTTCAGCCGGACGGCTTCCCTGACCACCTGTGTCCACCACGAAGTCCGAGGGTTGCCGCCCCTTGAGGCACCAATGACCTTGAGGCCACAACTCTCAACCGCAGCTTCGGCAATAGAAGCTTTGAACAAAGACCACTCTGGCTCAATGCCCCCAGCCTCCACAGAGATGCCCGAAAAATTCCGCCGGAGGTGTGAGTTGAAGGTCTCCCGGACAGGGGCATCCACCAGACGTTCCCAGTTCACCCGCACTACACGTTTGGGCTTACCAGGTCTGTCCAGAGGCTTCCCCCGCCATCTTACCCAACTCACCACCAGATGGTGATCGGTTGACAGCTCTGCCCCTCTCTTCACCCGAGTGTCCAAAACATGCGGCCTCAGGCCAGATGATACGATAACAAAATCGATCATTGACCTTCGGCCTAAGGTGCTCTGGTACCATGTACACTTATGAGCATCCTTATGTTTGAACATGGTGTTTGTTATGGCCAATCCATGACTAGCACAGAAATCCAATAACAAAACCCCACTCCGGTTCAGATCAGGTAGGCCGTTCATCCCCAACACGCCCCTCCAAGTTTCCCCATCGTTACCCACGTGTGCGTTGAAGTCTCCCAGGAGGACTATAGAGTCCCCTTCAGGAGCCCCATGCAGGACTCCATCCAGGGTGTGCAAGAAGGCGGGATATTCCGAACTGTTGTTTGGTGCATAGGCACAAACAACAGTCAGAGTTTTCCCTCCCATGACCCTAAGGCGTAGGGAGGCGACCCTCTCGTCCACCGGGGTAAACTCCAACAAAGCGGCACTCAGCCGGGGACTTGTGAGTATCCCCACACCCGCCCGGCGCCTCACACCCTGAGCAACTCCAGAGAAAGAAAGAGTCCAACCCCTATCCAGGAGTTTAGTTCCAGAGCCAGTGCTGTGCGTAGAGGTAAGCCCCACCAAATCTAATTGGTAGCGCTCCACCTCCCGCACCAGCTCAGGCTCCTTCCCCCCCAGAGAAGTGACATTCCACGTCCCCAAAGCCAGTCTCTGTTGGCTAGGTTTGGTCCGTCGATGCCCCCTGCCTTCACTGCCGCCTAACTGGCAGTGCACCCGACCCCAGTGGTTCTTCCCGTAGGTGGTGGGTCCGCGGGAAGGAGAAATGGCCACGTTGCTTTTTCGGGCAATGCCCGAAAAAGCAACGTCTATTTACGATGTCTATTGTATTGTACTTGTTGCAAATGGCAAATACAAATCTTAAATCTTGAATCTTGAACACACACACACACACACACACACACACACACACACACACACTCCCTCAAATCCACACCTGGTGATGGATCACCTGGTGATGGAACACCTGGTGATGGAACACCTGGCCAGCCCATCAGCGGGTCACCAGCAGTATTGGGTCCACCCAACAATACTTGTTCTATCTGAAGTTATCACCAGGATGACATCATAACCAACTGTGTTGACTTGGTCATGAAGTGTCTGACTGAAACCAAGGGGGAGTTTGAAGTGTACAGTGTACAGTGTGAAGCTCTGATCTATACTGCATATAGATCAGAGCTTCACACTGTACTGTAACTCTACTGCACACACAGTGTGGAGCTCTGATCTATACCCAGTATACCCTACTGTTTTTATATATTATTATTGTTATGGATTTATTATAGATCGACTGCAAAATGAGGCTATGAGGTTAAACCTAGTGAAAGAACTACAGAAGCTTCAGATGAACAGAGTTCAGAATATCACTTAAAGGAAGCGTATGTCTTTCACTTGTTGGACAATGTCAGCAGGGTTGGGTCACATGATTACTATCATGTGACGCATTGTCAATACCCTTAATCTGTACCAAAACCAATGGGTCTCTATAGGTCTCTGTCTGTCTGTGTGTATGTGTGCAGTGTGTGTCTGTGTGTCTGTGTGTCTGTCTGTCTGTCTGTCTGTCTGTCTGTCTGTCTGTCTGTCTGTGTGTCTGTGTGTGTGTGTGTCTGTTAGTGAGTGCAGTGTGTGTGTGTGTGTGTGTGTGTGTCTGTCTGTCTGTGTCTGTCTGTCTGTGTATGTGTGCAGTGTGTGTGTGTGTGTGTGTGTGTGTGTGTGTGTGTGTGTGTGTGTCAGTGTGTGCAGTGTGTGTGTGTTTGTGTGTGTGTGTCCAGCACCAAGTGTCACATAATCCTAATACCAAACCCGCGTGGAGCTGCACCCTGCCGGGAGTCCCATTTAGCTAATTATATATTATATTATATACATATAAGTATACAGCACGGCTTTATTACACACACACACACCACCACACACACACATACGCCACACACACACACACACACACAAACACACATTCGCCACACACACACACACACACACACACACACACACACATACACTTTCAAAACATTGTTGTTATCTACTGCATTAACGGCGGGACCCACTCAGACACACACACGACTTGTCCTACAGTTTAAAACTGTGACAAAAGTAAGTGTGTAAATGGAGCTGGGCCATCGTTCTGTCTCTCTCAACACACCACCTCCTGTCACAGGGAGGACATTCAATAAACACCTCTCTGAAACTCACCCTGCTGCTCCTCCTTCAGGTCCAGCGTTAGGACACTCCGCCTGTATTAGACAGCTGTCAGTCAGAGGACTTTACTCTTCACTTCACTTTAAGAGCGGAGAAGTTAGGGTCAGGACAGAGAAAGACACGTCCAGACAAATGAAAGGGAAACTGAGAGAGAGAGAGAGAGAGAGAGAGAGAGAGAGAGAGAGGAGGAGGAGGAGGAGGAGGAGGAGGAGGAGGAGGTGAAAGACAAGCTCTTGGCTATAGCTAACAATCCTCTTAGCCTGGTTATGTCATGGGACTGAGCTAATCCAACCTTAACTGACTGACCAAGTGCTAGATTACTACCACACACACACACCCACACACACACACACACAATGTGTGTGTGTGTCAATGGAGGTCTTATTCACACCCTGTCTAGACCTGGCTCCCTGCTGTTCACTCGTCAATGGAGTCAAAACATATCTGAGTCATTATAAGAAGGTGACATCAGTCTCCCCTTAGAGCCTTACAACATGACGGATAACAACAACATGAGCTCAACGGCTGAAAATATCAACCCATTATATCTTGAGGCAGGCCATTGTTTACAACCACTCATACACCTTGGCAGGTTTCAGGGAATGTGTGTGTGTATGTATGTGTATGTGTATGTGTGTGTATGCATATGTATGTGTGTGTGTATGTATGTATGTATGTATGTAGTGTATGCATATTTAGTGTATGTGTATGTATATGTGTGTGGGTGTATGTGTGTGTATGTGTGTGTATGCCAATGTGTGTGTGTGTGTGTGTGTGTGTGTGTGTGTGTGTGTGTGTGTGTGTGTGTGTGTGTGTGTGTGTGTGTGTGTGCGTGTGCGTGCGTGTGTGTGTGTGCGTGTGTGTGTGTATGTATGTGTGTGTGTGTGTGTGCGTGTGTGTGTATGTATGTATATATGTGTGTGTGTGTGTGTGTGTGTGTGTGTGTGTGTGTCAAGTCAAGTCAAGTTTATTGTCACTTCACAGTATAAAGCAGTGGTGTGAAAATCTTATGTGCAAAACCCGACGACAGACAGCAGTTATAAAAATAAGATAAGAAATAGATAAAAATAGAATACAAATAGAATAAAGTAAAACAATTAAAATTAAAATAAAAATGCAATTTATAAAATGCAATATATCGGCACAGAAAAGAGCAATATGTATATATAAATCAATGTAATAAAATATACATTGTTATATGCTATACGCCCTTGTTCAGCAGCCTGATGGCCTGAGTGTGTGTGTGTGTGTGTGTGTGTGTGTGTGTGTGTGTGTGTGTGTGTGTGTGTGTGTGTGTGTGTGTGTGTGTGTGTGTGTGTGTGTGTGTGTGTGTGTGTGTGTGTGTGTGTGTGTGTGTGTGTGTGTGTGTGTGTGTCTCACCGCGTTGTCGTCAGCTAACTCCGTACCTCCAGGTGTGTTCTCCTCCAGCGGCGGTGGACTGCCTGTGAGGAAGACAACACAACACTCAAAACACTAATCTATCTGACCTCAACAACACAACCTGGAGCACAACAACACACAGGAACCCACAGGAACCCACAGGAACCCACAGGAACACACAGGAACACACAGGAACACACAGGAACCCTACAGGAACCCACAGGAACACACAGGAACCCACAGGAACACAGAGGAACACACAGGAACACACAACAACACAGAGGAACACAGAGGAACACAGAGGAACACACAAGAACACAGAGGAACACAGAGGAACACACAGGAACACAGAGGAACACACAGGAACACAGAGGAACACAGAGGAACACAGAGGAACACACAGGAACCCACAGGAACACAGAGGAACACACAGGAACACAGAGGAACACACAGGAACACACAGGAACACAAACAAAGAGACAACAGAGCACAAACACAAACCAGACAAAGAACACAACCGTGTACAGCAGGCACTCTTTGAAAGGCTACAAAACACAGCAGACCAACACAATACAATCAGAAGTGATCAAAAATAATAATATAATACATAACAAATATAAAATATGAATACTTACAGGTAAATAAGACAACATGATCGTCTAGGACAATGATCTAGTCAGCCGTGCTCCAAAAATGTAGATTTTGTATACATTGAAAAGCTGCATTTTGTTAGATGGTGTTGTATACTTTAAGTACCTTTAACTACATTATATCTGACTACAGTATGTGTCGCAATACATACCAATCACATACAACACACACACCAATCACATACAATACATACCAATCACATACAATACATACCAATCACATACAACACACACACCAATCACATACAATACATACCAATCACATACAATACATACCAATCACATACAATACATACCAATCACATACAACACACACACCAATCACATACAATACATACCAATCACATACAATACATACCAATCACATACAACACATACCAATCACATACAATACATACCAATCACATACAACACATACCAATCACATACAATACATACCAATCACATACAATACATACCAATCACATACAACACACACACCAATCACATACAATACATACCAATCACATACAACACACACACCAATCACATACAATACATACCAATCACATACAATACATACCAATCACATACAACACACACACCAATCACATACAATACATACCAATCACATACAATACATACCAATCACATACAACACACACACCAATCACATACAATACATACCAATCACATACAATACATACCAATCACATACAACACACACACCAATCACATACAATACATACCAATCACATACAATACATACCAATCACATACAACACACACACCAATCACATACAATACATACCAATCACATACAATACATACCAATCACATACAACACACACACCAATCACATACAATACATACCAATCACATACAACACACACACCAATCACATACAACAGACACACCAATCAGATACAACACACACACCAATCACATACAACACACACACACCAATCACATACAACACACACACACCAATCACATACAACACACAATAACCAATCAGATACAACACACATACACACACCAATCATATACAGAACACATTCAAAACATATCCAGAAGTGTATCAACACTCCGTTAACACGGAGCTATGTGGTGAGAGACAGACCCATGTGGTTCTAACACACTATTAACACACAAGAATGGTAAACATCAGATTACTTCACTAAAATGTACTGTCTGTCTAACAGAACGCGTCTTAGTCTATAAATAGCACTACAGTATTCAGTATTATAGTACATTATTCTGTCTAGACTCAATCTGATCCCATCCTAACTAACTATAGTACCTCTCTAGTCCACCAGACAACAGAACCTCCATCCTAACTCACTATAGTACCTCTCTAGTCCACCAGACAACAGAACCTCCATCCTAACTAACTATAGTACCTCTCTAGTCCACCAGACAACAGAACCTCCATCCTAACTAACTATAGTACCTCTCTAGTCCACCAGACAACAGAACCTCCATCCTAACTAACTATAGTACCTCTCTAGTCCACCAGACAACAGTGACCAGTCAAGACTATTACAGTCTTTTAAACCTTCGAACATGATTGGTCGAGAACAAATTTGAAACTTAATAAAGTGAAACGCTCCATTCACAAAGATTCAAGCTTGTCTGCCATCGGACTTAACATGTTCATTTAAAGTCTGATTTGTGAGACTAGGGTTAGGGTTATGAAGTTAGATGTATAGCTTATAGATAGACCACCAAACAACACCATAACAACACTTTCCCTCAACAATGGAGCTCTTGTACCTCTTGTCCACCTTCTAGTCACTGTGGTTCCAACTAGTTTGTTTTATTGTTGACTAGTTTCCAACTTGACCACATCCATTCTCCATTCCCCTCTGCTGACAGCTCAGCCTGTGTTTGTGTCAGCAGCACAGAGACTAAACGTGTCCATAGTGGAGTCTAGGCCTTCTTATGTAACATTAATCTACTTATCTGGCTAATGACTGACCTAGTCACTGACCTTAACACGTTTTACACACTGTACTGTTCTCTCTGTCTGGATGGGGGGAGAGAGAGAGACTGTGTGTGTGTGTGTGTGTGTGTGTGTGTGCGTGTGTGTGTGTGTGTGTGTGTGTGTGAGAGAGATTCGGTTTTCCAATTCAGTATTGATTCAACAAATCAACAATGCCAATATGTTATTTGTGGAGGACAGTTACTAGTTGATGTAGTTGTTGTAGTTTGTTGTCTCAAATCCACTGTCCACTATGTTTTATTACATTAGTGTAGTTTTTTTTATATATACTGTATATAAATGTAATTGAAATACATACAAAACCAACATTAACTGCCTGTCTATCTGTCTGTCCATTCCACAAGCTGTGTGGTTATAAAAACGTTACTTGAACTTACAGTATAGTAGATAAAACAGAACAACCCACATGTTATGCTTATAAATTGCAAACCCGTATTCAAATACATTTCAATCAAGAGTCTTAGTTCATATTTGATACAAACATGTGGTGGGTGCCACAATCATATCAAAGTAGGGTTAAGAGCTACACGTGTGACAGGTGTAGTAGGGTTAAGAGCTACACCTGTCACAGGTGGTGTCAGGTTAAGAGCTACACGTGTGACAGGTGGTGTCAGGTTAAGAGCTACACCTGTGACAGGTGGTGTCAGGTTAAGAGCTACATCTGTGACAGGTGTAGTAGGGTTAAGAGCTACACGTGTGACAGGTGGTGTCAGGTTAAGAGCTACACGTGTGACAGGTGGTGTCAGGTTAAGAGCTACATCTGTGACAGGTGTAGTAGGGTTAAGAGCTACACGTGTGACAGGTGGTGTCAGGTTAAGAGCTACATCTGTGACAGGTGTAGTAGGGTTAAGAGCTACATCTGTGACAGGTGTAGTAGGGTTAAGAGCTACATCTGTGACAGGTGTAGTAGGGTTAAGAGCTACATCTGTGACAGGTGTAGTAGGGTTAAGAGCTACATCTGTGACAGGTGTAGTAGGGTTAAGAGCTACACTTGTAGCAGTTGTTGTCAGGGTTAGAGTGTGAAGTGAACCCAGTCAACTCAATCAACTCAAAACTCTCTTATAACTTATAACTATGACTTAGATACAGAAACCAAACACCTAGAAAATAAAGGAACCAGCAACACAAGCTAGATCACTTAAATACAGGTGAGCGGACACTAATCAACACAGGAACCAGGACAAGGAGAGATGTGTTGGGGATCATGACAGTTTGAGGTGAATAGTAGTATGGTGGGATTGGTGCACATTACCTTGGCTCCAGGAGGGGCAGTGTCTCAGATAGAAGCTGACCTCTGACCTCCGCGACCCCCACTGCTGGAGGAGGTCGAGCAGCAGGAGGTCGTGGGGCAAAACTCTCTCTGAGTGGGGGGAGAAGAGACCAGGGAGCACGCTTTTTAAAGTTGGACATGATTTGTACATTAACCCGAAAAATAAAGAACAACAAAGAGCAACAGTGAATGGTGGGTTATGATGATATCAGGGCTGAACGCTCTCCACTCGACAGTGTGGGTTGAATGGTGGGTTATGATGATATCAGGGCTGAACGCTCTCCACTCGACAGTGTGGGTTGAATGGTGGGTTATGATGATATCAGGGCTGAACGCTCTCCACTACAGACACAATTATTATTTTAATGGTTGAGACGTTAGGAGACTTGACAGGGAGAGATGACGTTAGGGAGAGACAAGGATAGCCAGCATGTATGTGTGTGTGTGTGTGTGTGTGTGTGTGTGTGTGTGTGTGTGTGTGTGTGTGTGTGTGTGTGTGTGTGTGTGTGTGTGTGTGTGGTGGACAGTGGGAGGGTTCACTGTAAAGGATTCTAAACAGTTAAACACTGACGCTTATCCACACAGTTGAATAGCTCCAAGAGCTTTGCTAATAAAGACCTCTTTCATTGACACTAAATGAACATAAAGTGCATACAGTTCCTGGGGTATTCTGATGTTAAGAATTATATAACCAGTGGCTCTCTATGGCCTTGGTTTACACACTAGAAATATTTAGATTCTCCAACCGTTTCTTTGGGATCTAGTTTGTATCTTGATTACACAAAGGGGCCTCAGCCTGTTGACACATGGGGGCCCATCATAGACAGATAGACAGAAGGAAAGAGGGGTGCTAGACAGACAGACAGACAGACAGACAGACATCAGACTCACCATGACCGCTCCACACCTCAGCTAGGTGACATTCTCCCTCCCCCGCCTCTTTGCAATACTCCACCACATCCATCACCCTGGTTGCCGGGGTAACGGGCGCCTCGGTCAGCATCTGCTGGCTGCCGTTGAGGTAGATGGTGAGAATGACCTGTGGACAGCACATAGAGAGGATGGTGAAACACATGCTGAGACCTGACCTCTGGATCACTGGATCACTTGATCACTGGATCACTGGACCCCTGGATCACTGGACCACCGGATCACTGGATCACCGGATCACTACAGGCTCTTCAAATACACATTGAATGTTCTGTTGTATTTTTAACAATGTTTAAATGGGGCAATATAAACACATAGCATTGAATTGTTTATTACATTACATGACATTACATTACATAACAGTCATTTAGCAGACGCTTTTATCCAAAGCGACTAACAGTAGTGTGTTTCAACAAAGGAAGGTCAAAAGTCAAAAGTCAAAAGTGCATTTCATTCCTAACAAGTCTAAGGACTGAGCCAGTGATCAGGTAGAAGTACAGTAAGTTGGCAGAGTGTCGCTATGACAACTAAGACAGTAGATGATTGTACCCATCACCTGATTGGTAATGTTTTCGTGCCTGTGTAAAAGTTTGAAAGGTTAGTATAATCCATCTATAATACTGTATATATTATCATCTCTCTATTATATCGAGTGTTGCACTGTACAACACTGTACAAGAATGCATCTATACTATAATATATTTATATAATATTAGTACTTTGGAATGTTGGTATCTTTATGACAATGTTTTGAAAGTAACACTAAATAACTGGTGCATGACTTATTAGAGCATAATTTGGAATTAGCATCCAAGAGATGATAATAACAGATCACAGCATCACAGCATGATGTCCCCCTGTGATGTCACTCAGCCTGTCATCACAACAACCCCCTGTGATGTCACTCAGCATGTCATCACAACAACACCCTGTGATGTCACTCAGCCTGTCATCACAACAACCCCCTGTGATGTCACTCAGCATGGCATCACAGCGTGATGTCCCCCTGTGATGTCACTCAGCCTGTCATCACAACAACCCCCTGTGATGTCACTCAGCATGTCATCACAGCGTGATGTCCCCCTGTGATGTCACTCAGCATGTCATCACAGCATGATGTCCCCCTGTGATGTCACTCAGCCTGTCATCACAACAACCCCCTGTGATGTCACTCAGCATGTCATCACAACAACCCCCTGTGATGTCACTCAGCATGTCATCACAGCGTGATGTCCCCCTGTGATGTCACTCAGCATGTCATCACAGCATGATGTCCCCCTGTGATGTCACTCAGCCTGTCATCACAACAACCCCCTGTGATGTCACTCAGCCTGTCATCACAACAACCCCCTGTGATGTCACTCAGCATGGCATCACAGCGTGATGTCCCCCTGTGATGTCACTCAGCCTGTCATCACAACAACCCCCTGTGATGTCACTCAGCATGTCATGACAGCAACCCCCTGTGATGTCACTCAGCATGTCATCACAACAACCCCCTGTGATGTCACTCAGCCTGTCATCACAACAACCCCCTGTGATGTCACTCAGCCTGTCATCACAACAACCCCCTGTGATGTCACTCAGCATGTCATCACAGCAACCCCCTGTGATGTCACTCAGCATGTCATCACAGCGTTGCTGTCATCACAACAACCCCCTGTGATGTCACTCAGCCTGTCATCACAACAACCCCCTGTGATGTCACTCAGCATGTCATCACAGCAACCCCCTGTGATGTCACTCAGCATGTCATCACAGCGTGATGTCCCCCTGTGATGTCACTCAGCATGTCATCACAGCGTGATGTCCCCCTGTGATGTCACTCAGCATGTCATGACAGCAACCCCCTGAGATGTCACTCAGCATGTTTTCTCTCTCTCCTTATTTAACTTTTCTCTCTCTTACTCTGGTTCAAACACAGTGCATGTGTGTTTACTTTAGCCCCACACACACACACACACACACACACACACACACACACACACACACACACATACACACAGACACATACGCACACACGCACGCACGCACACACACACACACACACACACACACACACACACACACACACACACACACACACACACACACACACACACACAGTAACTACCTCTGGTGGCAGGCAGGCTAACAGACTATTTTGGGCATTGAGACACAGCCTCCCAGGCAGGGAGAAGAGAACCCTTCAACTGGGTGAGAGAAAGAATGAAATAATTGGTCATTGAAACAAACTTAGCTTCACATTGTGATTTAGTGTCTGGTGACTCAGGAACAATACTGACAACACACACACACACACACATAAACACACACACACACACACGCACACACACACGCACACACACACCTACACACCTACACACAGACACACACACACACACACACACACACACACACACACACACACACAGCATTCCTGTACAACCACATTCTGAAAGCATGGTCTTTCTATTAACAGTATAGCACCCTCTCATCAACTCACAGCAAGGCTCACAGAGAAGGCCTTCAGTGTTCCTCCCTGTCTCTGGTCCCTCTCCCTGTCTGTGGGTTCTAACCTCTCACCTGTCCTTCTAGTGTCCTGGAGGTCCTGATCTCCTCGGGGTTCCTGTTTCATTTAGCCATTTTCAGAGGGCAAGACAAAGCAGTCCAGTACCAACCTTAAGGATCCCTTCATTGACTAAAGACAACTCGATACCTTTAAACTAATACGGGGTGCATGTGTGTGTGTGTGTGTGTGTGTGTGTGTGTGTGTGTGTGTGTGTGTGTGTGTGTGTGTGACACAAGAGAAAAAGATTAACAATGAATGAGAAAGTGGAAGGTGTGCATGTAAGTTAAAGCACGTGAGAGAGAGAGAGAGAGAGAGAGAGAGAGAGAGAGAGAGAGTGAGAGAGAGAGAGAGAGAGAGAGATTACGTTAATCTTATCTTATCTTATCTTATCTTACTATGTATTGTGTTACAGCAGAGATACAGTATATACTTTAGTTTTCAACTAGCCCAGCTAGTAGTACCGCCTGCTAACACCACTTTGAACCTCAAGGGGGGATTCCCGTCACTCCAGCGCGGTCCAATGGGAGCTGAGTAGCGCTGCCCAGAGGGCCTCACCAGGGCGAGGGTTCCTTTGGGCGACGCCCCTCCAAAGGGAGGGCGTGTCCTAACGGGAGGGCGTGTCCTAACGGGAGGGCGTGTCCAAACGGGAAGGTGTGTCCAAACGTGGTGATTGGTTCAGGGGGAGGGCGTGTCCTAACGTCCTAATACATAACTTGGTGAATGGTTCAGGGGGAGGGCGTGTCCTAACGGGAGGGCGTGTCCTAACGGGAGGGCGTGTTCTAACGTGGTGATTGGTTCAGGGGGAGGGCGTGTCCTAACGGGAGGGCGTGTCCTAACGGGAGGGCGTGTCCTAACGGGAGGGCGTGTCCTAACGTCCTCATACATAGTGAATGGTTCAGGGGGAGGGCGTGTCCTAACGGGAGGGCGTGTCCTAACGGGAGGGCGTGTCCTAACGGGAGGGCGTGTTCTAACGTGGTGATTGATTCAGGGGGAGGGCGTGTCCTAACGGGAGGGCGTGTCCTAACGGGAGGGCGTGTTCTAACGGGAGGGCGTGTCCAAACGTCCTCATACATAACGTGGTGAATGGTTCAGGGGGAGGGCGTGTCCTGACGGGAGGGCGTGTCCTAACCGGAGGGCGTGTCCTAACGGGAGGGCGTGTCCTAACGGGAGGGCGTGTCCTAACGGGAGGGCGTGTCCTAACGGGAGGGCGTCTTCTAACGGGAGGGCGTGTCCAAACGTCCTCATACATAACGTGGTGAATGGTTCAGGGGGAGGGCGTGTCCTAACCGGAGGGCGTGTCCTAACGTCCTCATATGTAACGTGGTGAATGGTTCAGGGGGAGGGCGTGTCATAACCGGAGGGCGTGTCCTAACGGGAGGGCGTGTCCTAACGGGAGGGCGTGTCCTAACGTCCTCATATGTAACGTGGTGAATGGTTCAGGGGGAGGGCGTGTCCTAACGGGAGGGCGTGTCCTAACCGGAGGGCGTGTCCTAACGGGAGGGTGTGTCCTAACGTCCTCATATGTAACGTGGTGAATGGTTCAGGGCAGCCGGCCATCTGGTGTCACATTCAATGTCAACCGTTGGCTACCGTTAACGTAGCCTCAACTCGGAGCAACTCAGTAGTATCATTCAAATAAATACCATCCAGTCGTCGTATTATTCAGGATAAATTCGCAACTAAAGAATTAGAAACACAGAGACCTAATTTAAACATAAAACAACATACCACAACTTTATGGTCTTATGTTGATCTATTTTGCGTGGGACTAATTTGGACAAATCGTCAAATTGCACCTTTAAAGGTAGGCCTCCACAAGCCTTCACATTACTGACCCCATTGGCCGGTAAGTGCACTGCATAAAAGTACATTTAAAATAGTAAAAAGTATTTTTCTGCTGGAAAGTACAAAACAACATCAAACTGGAGCTACATGACCAGAGAACCACAGCCCTAGAGAACTGGTGCTACATGACCAGAGAACAACAGCCCTAGAGAACTGGTGCTACATGACCAGAGAACAACAGCCCTAGAGAACTGGTGCTACATGACCAGAGAACAACAGCCCTAGAGAACTGGTGCTACATGACCAGAGAACAACAGCCCTAGAGAACTGGTGCTACATGACCAGAGAACAACAGCCCTAGAGAACTGGTGCTACGTGACCAGAGAACAACAGCCCTAGAGAACTGGTGCTACATGACCAGAGAACAACAGTTGGAACAACAGCCCTAGAGAACTGGTGCTACATGACCAGAGAACAACAGTTGGAACATCAGCCCTAGAGAACTGGTGCTACATGACCAGAGAACAACAGCCCTAGAGAACTGGTGCTACATGACCAGAGAACAACAGTTGGAACATCAGCCCTAGAGAACTGGTGCTACATGACCAGAGAACAACAGCCCTAGAGAACTGGTGCTACATGACCAGAGAACAACAGCCCTAGAGAACTGGTGCTACATGACCAGAGAACAACAGCCCTAGAGAACTGGTGCTACATGACCAGAGAACAACAGCCCTAGAGAACTGGTGCTACATGACCAGAGAACAACAGCCCTAGAGAACTGGTGCTACGTGACCAGAGAACAACAGCCCTAGAGAACTGGTGCTACATGACCAGAGAACAACAGTTGGAACAACAGCCCTAGAGAACTGGTGCTACATGACCAGAGAACAACAGTTGGAACATCAGCCCTAGAGAACTGGTGCTACATGACCAGAGAACAACAGCCCTAGAGAACTGGTGCTACATGACCAGAGAACAACAGTTGGAACATCAGCCCTAGAGAACTGGTGCTACATGACCAGAGAACAACAGCCCTAGAGAACTGGTGCTACATGACCAGAGAACAACAGCCCTAGAGAACTGGTGCTACATGACCAGAGAACAACAGCCCTAGAGAACTGGTGCTACATGACCAGAGAACAACAGCCCTAGAGAACTGGTGCTACATGACCAGAGAACAACAGCCCTAGAGAACTGGTGCTACAGGACAAGAGAACAACAGCCCTATAGAACTGGTGCTACAGGACAAGAGAACAACAGCCCTAGAGAACTGGTGCTACATGACCAGAGAACAACAGTTGGAACAACAGCCCTAGAGCCGGAAACAATTATTTGCTGACGAACAAATTAGAAAAACTGAATGGTAAATTGAATGTATTATTATTATTATTATTGTTATAATTATTATT